>CAUYQU010077097.1:0-78520 GCA_963574635.1 Cheracebus regulus
TCTCTTTTTCTAAAATCTCTTCCTCTTTCTCTTTCATTTTTTCTTTCTTTTGCTGTTTCTTACTTTCTCCTTTTCTCTCTTTTTCTAAAATCTCTTCCTCTTCCTTTCTCTCTTTCATTCTTTTTATTCTAAAAAAAAAAAAAATAAATAAATGAGGAACACTTCACATTCCTGGAAGAAACTCAAATTAAACTATAAATTTAATGAATTTCCGATCAAAATACTTGTAAGATATTTTATGGAACTGACAAAGGTATTCTAAAGTTCACCTTGCAGAAGAAATGTATAAAAGCAGTCAAGAAAATTATGAGAACAAAAACTACTGAGACAAAGAAAAAGAAAAGATAAGAAGGTACAGGTAGGGCATGGTGGCTCACACCTGTAATCCCAGCACTTTCTAAGGCCAAGGCAGGTGGACCACTTCAGGTCAGGAGTTCGAGACCAGCCTGGACAACATGGCAAAATCCCATCTCTACTAAACACACACACACACACACACACACACACACACACACAAGGAAGAAGGTAGAAACACAGTTTTTTGTCCCATAAGGTTTTTACAAAACTCTATAATGCTACAATAATCACAATAGTGTGGTGTTTGCACATAAATGGACCAAAAATGAAAAAATCAAAGGAGTAGAATAGAGTTTAGAAGGAAACCCATGTACAACCTGGCATTTTAAATCAGTAGGAAAAGGATGTTGGACTATTTAATTGTGTAGGGACTACTGGAAATTCTCTCAAAGTTATAAACCCAATTCACACTATATACTATCAAATTATTGAAAGGAAAATTTAAAACATATAACATCTTCTAAGGGATAGAAATATCCTTCCAAGCAAAACACAAGCTCAGGAAGCCACACAGAAAAAACTGATATAGGAATTAAAACCTTCTATATGATGTAAGACAATGTAAATAAAGACCAGTAATAGACAAGGAAAAAATATTTGTAACACATATCACAGAGAAAGAATTAATATCATAATGTAATGGAGAGAACCTTCAAACCAAAAAGAATAAGATCATCTAATAGATAAACAGGCAAATAATATAAACAGGCAATTCACAGAACAAATAGAAATGATCAATAAATATATGAAGGCATGCTCAATTTCACTAGTAGCCACAGAAAATCTATAAAATAATAATATACACTTTTTATTCATTAGATTTACAAAAATTAAAGAACTAATAGTATCCAGCATTGGTGAGATATATAATGATTATTCTCATTATGTAAATGAATATTCTCATTCTCTATTGGATGGGAATGTAAACAAGTACAGTCTTTTTAAGGGTAAGTTAGCATAGTCTCACAAAAGCACCTTTTTTTTTTTTTTTTTTGAGACGAAGTCTCACTCTGTCACCAAGCTGGAGTAAAGTGGTGAGATCTTGGCTCACTGTAATTTCCCTCTCCCAGATTCAAGTGATTCTCCTGCCTCAGCCTCCCAAATAGCTGGGACTACAGGTGTGTGCCCCCACGCCTGGCTAATCTTTGTATTTTTAGTAGAGACGGGGTTTCACCATGTTGGCCAGGATGGTCTCGATCTCTTGACCTCATGATCTGCCCACTTCAGCCTTCCAAAGTGCTGGGATTACAAGGCCTAAGCCACCACGCCAGGCAAAAACATCTTTTAACTCACTTCCACTTCTAGAAACTTACTTGCAGAAATAACTAGATGTGTCTATAAAAATCTATGTGCTGCTTTCCAGCGGTGACGACCTACCCATGAGAACATGCCTCTCGCAAAGGATCTCCTTCATCCCTCTCCAGAGGAGAAGAGGAAACACAAGAAGAAACGCCTGGTGCAGGGCCCCAGTTCCTACTTCATGGATGTGAAATGCACAGGACGTTATAAAATCACCACAGTCTTTAGCCACGCACAAACGGTAATTTCGTGTGTTGGCTGCTCCACTGTCCTCTGCCAGCCTGTAGGAGGAAAAGCAAGGCCTACAGAAGGATGTTCTTTCAGGAGGAAGCAGCACTAAAAGCACTCTGAATCAAGATGAGTGGGAAACCATCTCAATAAACACATTTTGGAAAAAAAAATACATATATGTGCCAAAAGTTCTCTGCAGCACTGACTGCAATTATAAAAAACTGGAAGTAAACTGCAAGGCTTCCAACAGGAAAATAACTAAATAAATTATGGTAGTTCCAAAATATGAAATACCATTTAGGAGTTAAAAAGAATAAGGTAATTCTATTATGATTGACTTTAAAAAATTTAAAACACATATGGTTAAGTGAAAAAAGCAAGAAGCACATTTATGGTATAATCCCATTTGTATAAAAACTATATTCTATCTACATAAATGTATACATATATAAATAGAAAAGGTCTTCAAGGGTATCTATTAAACAGTAAACAGTCCAGTTATTTATGTTTGTGGAAGGGAGTAGGATTAAAGAGGTGGAGTAAAAGAGACTTTAACTTTATAATTATTTCTGTAATTGATTATTTTTTTTGCAATGGGCATGAATTTTTGTTTTATATTTTTTATGTATTTCAAAAGCAATAAAAAACCCAGCCTCCTGCTATATCTACAGTAAGAAGCAATGCAGTATTCAGAAAGGGCACTGGTTTGAAAAGAAGAAGGGAGCCCGGGCGTGGTGGCTCACGCCTGTATTCCCAGCATTTTGGGAAGCTGAGGCGGGCAAATTGTCTGAGGTCAGGAGTTCGAGACTAGTCTGGCCAACACGGTGAAACCCTGTCTCTACTAAACATACAAAAAAAATTAGCCGGGAGTGGTGACTCACGCCTGTAATCCCAGCTACTTCGCAGGCTGAGGCAGGGGAATTGCTTGAACCAGGGAGGTGCAGTGAGACTCCGTCTCAAAAAAAAAAAAAAAGAAAGAAAGAAAAGAAGAAGAGAAATCTCTTTCAGACTTTTTTTTAACATACTTTTTGTGTATCTCCATTATGTAGATCATCTGAAGTCTGCTGGTATGTATGTATTTGCTTCTACAGACACAGAGACTGATAAGTATTCACCTCTGTGTCTTCAGTGCCTAGCAATGAGTTAGGCATTCGGTAACTGTCACGTAAGTGTATGTTGAATGAATCATAATCTGAGAGATCATAAAAAGGTAGAGTAGGAAGGGCACTGTAGCCCATGCCTTAACCCCAGCACTTTGGGAGACCGAGGCGGGCAATCACATGACTCTAGGAGTTAGAAACCAGCCTGGACAACATGACAAAACTCCGTCTCTACAAAAAATGTAACAGTTAGCTGGGCATGGTGGCACATTGCCTGTAGTTCCAGCTACTTGGGAGGCTGAGGTAGGAGGATCACCGGAGCCCAGGAATTTGAGGCTGCATTGAGCCGTAATACTGCCACCGCACTCCAGCCTGGGTGATGGGGTGACACCCTGTTCCAAAAAAAAAAAAAAAAAGGTAGAACATACAGTTTTTGCTAACTCTTTAGCCAAGATGGAGTGAAGAAAAGGGTTGGAATGGATGATGATACCACTACCAGACAGGAAAAAATGGAAGTTTGGGGACAATTTGGATGATAATAGCTAACATTTAATGATTACTGACTGTGTGCAGGTATTGTTTTGAATGTGCTGTATCCACTATCTCATCGAATCCCAAGAGTAAACTTCTATTTCCTCACACGAAGAAAGAACAGTTCAGAGACTTTCCCCAGGTCATTCAGCTAGCTAGAGCTGTGACTGAAACCAGCATCGCAGACGCCATGCTCCTAACTTCGAGGTTATACTGTCTCTCCAAACACGGAAAGTAAATAAAATCAATTTTGACACGCTGAGCTTGAGGTGCTGGTGGAAGACTGATTGGGGCTGTACAGTGAGGAGCTAAATATCCCAAGTCTGCAGCGTCTTGGAGCAGACAGAGCTAGAGACAAGCCTATGAGAGCACTATCTGGGAGGCCAATACTCAATAATCATTCAACAAATATTTATCAAGCTTCCACATAAAATCTGGCTCAGCTGTATCAAGCATTCACTTCAAACCCATTTGGATACACAGAATGTTTACTATGTGAAAGTACTGCGATCTGGTATTTTGAATTGTGGGCCTTTAAAAAAATCTAATGTTCTTAATCACGTTGTAAGCCTCTTGAGGGCAAGGGCAAAACACTGAATTTCTTTGCATCCCCCTTGTTAGAGGTCTCAAAACATGTTTGTTGATTAAATGCTTGAGAAGTGTCCTAAATCTCAAGAAACCAAGAGGGGACAGTTTTCATTTCTGTTACTATCTAAAAGTCTATAAAAGTATCCAGGTTTCAAACCAAATAAGATTTTTCATGTGTCATCAAGGTTAATTGTAGGCATCAGGGGGAAAGCTGTAGCTTGGAGCAGCAGGCTGGCTGCCAGAAGGCTTGCCATGTGATATTGCCCTTGTCAGGTGTATCAAAGACCAGAGTCCAGCCCTTACCCTTGCTGGTCCAGAAACTCAATCCTGTCAAGAGTCCAGAGAACCCGGGGAGGCTCATGCACGCTAAGTCCTAAAAAACTGAAGTATAAAACTAGAATGTCACTTTATTTTATTTATTTATTTTTGAGACAGAGTCTTGCTCTGTCGTTCAGGCTGGAGTGCAGTGATCTTGGCATACCGAAACCTCTGCCTTGCAGGTTCAAGCGATTCTCGTGCCTCAGCCTCCCAAGTAGTTGGGATTACAAGCATGTGCCACCACAACCAGCTAATTTTTGTATTTTTAGTAGAGACAGAGTTTCGCCATGTTGGCCAGGCTGGTCTCCAACTCCAGACCTCAAGCTGTCCGCCTGCCTCCACCTCCCAAAGTGCTGGGATTATAGGTGTGATACTGCCCAGCCAATGTCAGTTTATTAAGATACTATAAGGAATGTGACTGTCAGGAAAATCAGATATTTGCATCCACCATCATCTCCCTGTAGCCAAGTGATGTGCAAAGCTGAATACAAGGAGACTGTACAGTAGGCCCAGAAGGCAGGGACTTAGTAATAGGATTAGAATGCTGAACAGCACAGGCAGGATGAAGCAGGGGCAGAGCATCAGCTTTGGAATCAGGGAGGCCTGGACACACAAAGAATTCTTCACATCCCAGTAGAGTGGCAGTGGACAAGTCACTCACCTTCTCTAAACTCCAGTGTTTAAAAGGTAAATGATACTTCACTGGCTTATGGTGAGGATTAAATGAGATGACGCATAAAATGCTAAACCAGTCCTTGTCTTGTGATAGGCACCATGGTGGCTACATATTCATCTCCCTACCAGGGACACACCTGTTAATGGTTCAAGTCAGCTTTCAGAATATCCTTTGTTCTGAACAAAACTAGGCAGGCAAGACTGGAAGCAAAAGACCATTTAGAAGGCTGCTAAATAATCCAGAACATAGATGCTAGTGACTTAAAATAGGGCTGTAGCAGGGGGAACAGAGATATGTATATAGATTTGAAAGCTATTTAGGGGGCAGGTACTATCTTAGCTGTTTTACATAACTATTTATTGTCCTGACAGCAATTTGTAAAGTAGGTAGCCTATGTTTTAGATCAAAGTCAGAGATATTAAGCAACTAGCTCAGGATCACAAGGCAGTGACTGAACTAATATATGAATCGCAGCTGGTGTGACTCCAAAGCCTCTCCTTTCTACAAACAAAATACACTGCTGTATATGTCGTTCTCAACCAAGATGTCAGTTGTCAGGAATATAGTAATTTCTTAACACTAATAATTAAAGCATTGAACTTTAGAAAAATGATTCACTTTTTAGGAAATAAAATGTGGAGTGGATCAAGGTTATCACTGTAATAATTAACATCACTATTGCTCACTTCCATTACATTTTCTTAAGGGAGAGACAGAAAGAAGTGGAGGTAGAGCTCATGGACCAGAAACTATGCATCACTGCACATTTGTTTATGAGACAGTGTCACTTATGTAACTTCACCCATTATGCCTTATTGAAAACAGTTTAATGGTTACTCCAGCTGGGTGCTGTGGCTCACGCCTGTAATCCCAACAGTTTGGGAATCCGAGGTGGGCAGATCACAAGACCAGGAGTTCGAGACCAGCTTGGCCAGCATGGTGAAACCCTGTCTCTACTAAAACTACAAAAATTAGCTGGGCATGGTGGTGTGCATCTATAGTCCCAGCTACTCAGGAGGCTGAGGCAGAAGAATTGCTTGAACGCGGGAAGCAGAGGTTGCAGTGAGCCGATATTGCGCCACTGCACTCAAGCCTGGACAACAGAGCAAGACTCCATCTCAAAAAAAAAAAAAGGAATGGTTACTCCAAGGAATGGGCCCTCTTTCTGAGCAAAGATAGTCTTAGCTGAAACATCTGCAAGATTTCACTGTAACAGTGACAAACTCTTCAGACTGCAGACATAGGTGCTAAGCAAATCATCATCTTTCTAGCACTGTGTTCTTTAGATTTTCAGGTTCTCAGTCACGTTCACAAACAAATTACAGTTCACAAAAACTTAATTTTTTAGATGAAAGGCAGTATCATATAACAGATTTGAGCTTCTTTTCTATATGAACTGACAAGTCAGGCTTTCCCGCTTTTACCCCTTACTTTTTAACTGAAGCATAAAACATTACTTTTGTTCTTATAAAATTTTACTTTGAATTAGTTTGAGCCTAAGATTTCATCCTCATGAGATAAATGTAAACCAGCTTTTTTTTCTCTGTGAAGTTAATACTCATGTTTCTATGTTCCTACTCTAAATATTGCTTAAAGCAATTGTTCTTTTCAGAAGTTTTTCTTAAGTTATTAATTCACTAGACAAACGTTACCGCATGCCACCCAAGTACCAGGCTCCTCAAGGAATTTACAGTCTAATAAGGAAAACAGATTGGCATGTACTCAATAACAGTAATCACATTAATAACGATTTCTACTATTTATCGTATCCTTCTCTGTGCCAGACACTGTGCGAGGCCATGAGAACAAAAAGACAATGAAGAAATTCCTCCACCTTCAACAGGCTTCCCATGTATAATATGATGGAAGAGGCAGGCATAGTAACCAATAAATGCAATAAACAGGTACCTTGCTAGAAATAAAGATCGTGTGTTTGGTAGAATACAGGATGGAGGGACTGATGAAGGATGATGAGAGTTGGAAAAGGTTTTATAGAGTAGAGGAGCTAACCTTTGAGTTGAGTTTCAAAAGATGAGGAGGTATTCCCCCAATTAAGAGCAAAAGGAAGAAAAAGGATAACCGTGGCAAAGGCAAATGTAAAACAATTGTATGTGTTTAAGGAACTGCAGGCAGTTTGGTAGAGATGGAGGTTACAGTAAAGAAGCGGGAGGGAGGCCGGGCACAGTGGCTCATGCCTGTAATCCCAGCATTTTGGGAGGCTGAGGTGGGCAGATCACAAGGTCAGGAGATCGAGACTGTCCTGGCTAACATGGTGAAACCTCATCTCTACTAAAAATAGAAAAAAATAGCTGGACGTGGTAGCACGTGCCTGTAGTCCCAGCTACTCAGGAGGCTGAGGCAGGAGAATCACTTGAACCCAGGAGGCAGAGGTTGCTATGGGTGACAGAGCAAGACTCTGTCTCAAAAAAAAAGAAGAGGGAGGGAGTTAAGAAGAGCCATCAAGAGACAAAGTAAGAAATTAGAGAGCAGATGATGAAGGATCTCACAGCCCGTGTTGTCCTTCATTTAACTTCAAGGACAATGGAGAGTCAATGAAAAGTTTTAGGCATGGGAATTACAACAAGGTTTCTCTTAGAAATAGAACTCTGATCGCTATGAAGACGATGGAATAAAAGGATTTGAGATGAGAGATAAAGAGATCAGTTTGAACATACATTTACAGAAGACATTAAAAAGTTGTATTAGTTGAATAGGAGAAATACTAAGCCCATATGAAGAAATTAGGAAAGAGACAACCCAACAGAAAAATGAACAAAACGTCAAACAGGCACTTCACCAAAGAGACTGTTTAAATGGCCAATAAACATGAAAGGGTGCTCTGCCTTACCAGTAACCATGGAAAGGTAGACCAAAACTCAACTAAGAAATCATTATCCAGAAAGACGATAAAGATGAAAGGGTCTGACAATATCAAATACTAGTGAGAATATGAAACAACAAAAATTCTTACATACTGCTGGAAATAGAATAAATTGGTAGAACCTCTTTGGAACACAGTTTGACATTAGCTAGTAAAGTTGAAGAAGCACTTTCCCTAGGCGCCAGCAACTCTACTCTTGGGTCTCTACCCTAAGGAAACTCTGAAGCTGTATTCCAGGATACATATAAAAATGTTTATAGCAGCATTTTTCATAAGCACCAAAGAATTAGAAGTAACCCAAATGTGTATCACCATCAGAATGGGCATAGGAGTCAGGGTAGGCCGAGCGTGGTGGCTCACCCCTGTAATCCCAACACATTGGGAGGCTGAATCAGGCTGATTGTGCTTGAGTCCAGGAGTTCGAGACCAGCCTGGTCAACATGGCAAAACCCTGTCTCTATAAAAAAATACAAAAATTATCCAGGCATGGTGGTGTGTGCCTGTAGTCCCACTACTCAGGAGGCTGAGGACAGAGGATCACTTGAGTTTGGGAGGTGCAGGTTGCAGTGAGCTGAGACTGCACCACCACACTCCAGCCTGGGCAACAGAGTGTGACCCCCATTTCAAAAGCAAAAAACAAAACAAAACAAAAGAAATTAGGGTATTATACAGCAATAGAAATGAAAGAGCTCCAACTACATGCAATAATATGGACGAATCTCACAAACTTAGTGATGAACAGAAAGAACAAAACACAAACAGTACAAAAAAACATGATTTCTGTCATTTGAATGTCCCAAAATACAAAACTATATTGTTTGGGGATGCATACATGGGTGATAAAATTATTTTAAAAAGCATAAAAATAATCATCATAAAAGTCACCACATGTTCTCACTCATAAGTGGGTGTTGAACAATGAGAACACATGGACGGAGGGAGGGAAACATCACACACTGGGGCTTGGAGAGTGGGGGGCTAGGGGAGGACTGGCAGGGGGTGGGGGAATTGGGGAGGGATAGCATTAGGAGAAATACCTAATGTAGATGATGGGGCGATGGATGAAGCAAACCATTACCATGGCATGTGTATACCTATGTAACAAACCTGCACAATCTGCACATGTACCCCAGAACTTAAAGTATAATTTTAAAAAAAGTCAAGATAGTAATTACCTAAGTAAGAGAGAATGGGTTATAATCAAGGAGAAACATACAAGGGGCTTTCCACATGCTGGACATGTTCTATTTCTTTCTTTTTTTTTGAGATGGAGTCTCATTCTGTCACCTAGGCTGGAGTGCAGTGGCGTGATCTCGGGTCACTGCAACCTCCATCCTGGGTTCAAGCAATTCTCCTGCCTCAGCCTCCTGAGTAGCTGGGATTACAGGCATGCACCACCATGCCCGGCTAATTTCTGTATTTTTAGTAGAGATGGGGTTTCACCATGTCAACCAGGCTGGTCTCGAATTCCTGATCTCGTGATCTGCCTGCCTCTGCCCCCCAGAGTGCTGGGATTACAGGCATGAGCCACTGCACCTGGCTAATGTTCTATTTCTTGAGCTGGGTATGGTTTCATGAGTGTTCATCACATAATTTTTTAAATGTACACATATATCTTGTGCACCTTTCTGTATGTATGTAACATTTCAAAATATAAAAGAAAAAAATTAATGTACTTGGGGGAAAAAACGCTCGTTAACAGCTATGTACTGCAAGATATGCTTTTATAAATGAAAAGCTAAGAGAAGGAGAATGGTGAGAAAAGAGCCTGGAATGGGAGGCTGAAGGGTTGTGGACTTTTTGTGATAGGAATGAGGAGTGTTAGGTAGGCAGGTGACATGAATGAGTCTGCATGCTAGCAAGACGCTTATCAGCAGGGTACTTGGAATGAACTGGAAGAGAGCAGACGCGAATGCCAGAGCATGATAGGAGCCTCCTGCAACAGCGTGGTAAGACAGCAGGAGAGCATGAACTATGGGGAAAAAAGTAGAGACAGATGGAGGTATTTAGTAAGCAGAATTGTTAAGCCATGAAAATTGATTAGATATAAGGGCGAGGTAATGGAGGGATCCTGTTTCTAATTTGAATAACATTAGCATGATAAATCAAAATAGGCAATACAAGGGGAGATACAGGTTTAGTGTGAGAAAATGGTAAATTTGGTTTTAGTCCCGCTGAGTATTCAGTGCCTGCACTACATCCAAGAATAAAAGTCTAGAAGGCAGCCAGGTACACATGAGTGAAGCTCAGCAGCAGAGATATTTGTTCTGGATCCTGATGATTCAATATCTAGGTCTCAAACTGTGAAATGGTTCAAGGGTGGTTTGGGCCACAACCAGTTATTTGAGAAGTCTCATTTCCACTGGGCATGAGGGCGGAGTAGGAGAGTGGAGAGCAAATGGGGAAGGTTCCTAACTTTTCAGCCAAAGCAATTGAGTAAACAACGGTGCTGTCATCTGAGATGGGGAGACCTCATAAAGCAGCAAGATGATTTCTAGTTTTGTTTCTTTTTAAGAGGGGCAGGCCAGGCACAGGGGCTCATGCTTGTAATCCCAGCACCTGGGGAGGTCTAGATGGACAGATCACTTGAGCCTAGGAGTTCAAGACCAACCTAAGCAATGTGGCAAAATCCTGTCTCTACTAAACATACAAAAAAAAAAAAAAAAAAAAAAAGCTTAGCATGGTGGTGCACCCCTGTACCCCCAACAAAAAAGTGCTGAGGTGGGAGGACTGCTTGAGCCCAGGAAGTAAAAGCAGCAGTGAGCTGAGACTGAACCATTGCACTCCCGCCTCGGCAACCGGGGTGCTATCCTGTATCAAAAAAAAAAAAAAAAAAAAAAAGAATGTGGGTAGTTGGCGGGGGCAGGGTAGGGGAGAAGAATCAAGAGCTCTCCTTTGGATTCTTTTTTAGATAGTATGCTTGAAATGTCTTTTCAGGCCGGGCGTGGTGGCCCACACCTGTAATCCTAGCACTTTAGGAGGCTGAGGAGAGCGGACTGCTTGAGCACAAGAGTTGGAGACCAGCCTGGACAACATGGCGAAATCCCATCTCTACTAAAAAGACAAAAATTAGCCAGGCGTGGTGGTGCAGGCCTGAAGTCCCAGCTACTTGGGAAGCTGAGGTGGGAGGATCACCTAAGCCCAGGGAGTTTGAGGAAGGGAGGCCGAGGCTGCCAGTGAGCCACGAGCATGCCGTGAACTCCAGCCCAGGTGACAGTGCAAGATCCTGTGTCAAAAAAGAAAAAAAAAACAAATGTCTTTTCGACATCCAACTGGGGACATCAGGTAGGCAACTGTGTGTACCAGTGTGGAGGTTAGAGGACAAAGTCAAGGTTAAGAGTTATAATTTTGGGTTTCACTGGTATAAAGACAGCATTTAAGGGTTTCCTGACCTAAGAATTCTAGACTGGGTGCTACTCCTGTGAATATACCATATACTTATTCCTTTTAAAATGTGAACCTCAGTGTTATGTATTTGGCTGTTTCCATATCTGTGTTCCCCATAAGTACTGTTAACTGCTTGAAGGTAGAAGTTGGGTCTTTTTTTCATTGGATTCTTATCACCTAATGGCTCCTAGCACATAGTAGGTACTCAATAAATTTGTGGAATGAATGATGAAATGCTGCTGACTCCTCTTATCATGTGTTGAGTATGCCCTGCACTACATTCAACAGAGATCACAGACCTTCTTCATACACTAAGTTTCCAGCTGCTCCTCCATTCTTTTCTCCCCAGTTCTCCACAAAGTACCTTGTTTCCTACTTTCAAAGCAGAGGCCACTAACATCTCCCTCCTCATCCATTTAAAACGTTCTCTTCCTTCAGAATATTGCTCGTCCCCAAGGCTAATCCTTCTCTCTATCAGGCTGACTGGGTCTTTTACTTCTTCCTTAGACTGATATCCTTTATTATTCCTATTCTGTATGATCATGCATTTTATCTCTCACGTATCCATTCAGTCATGCCAGCTTAGAGAATGTGAAGGTACCATATTTACCCTAGAAAATACTAGATCTTGAATTTAGGGAGACTGACTAATCTAGAGTTCACATTCTGATGGTAATATTCTTGTTAATATCCTGCCAGCCATGACTTTCCTGGCTCAGAATAATGCTTGGAGCTGTGACAGCAAATTAAAAGCCTCAGTCCCTCTGGCTGCTTAGGGGTGGGAAGGCGTGGCCTGACAAACTCTTCTCTCAACTGCTGGACAAGATGGAATTGTACTAGGGCAAGGATTTCCCCCTTTAACTGGGGATCAGCATTCTTTCTTTCCAATCATAGTATCTTGGAAGTGGCCATCACAACAGGTTCTAAGTAAGGGGATGAGTCAAGTCATATATTCTGATGTCCAGGAGACCCCTTTGACAGGCTTCACATGGGACTCCTCAGGCCAGCGGCTCTCCTTGGCAACACAGTCCTGGATCTGAGGGTTAACACCTGGGTAGAGCTCGTCCTTGAATCTGGCTAATGTCAAGGCCTCTGGAGCACCTGGAGGAGTTTTTCTTTGAGACTCAGGGAACGGGAGGCACAGCTCCAAAGAAAGCTCTGCTCTAAGCTCTTTTACTTCCATGCTGGGTCCCAAGCTCACCCATGATTAATACTGCCTCAACAGAAAAAGCATCAAGTTGAGAAGGTGTCTGTTCTTAGTCGGAATTCTTTCCATCCTGATCTAAGAGATCACTGGGTAGACCTTTCTGAAGTCTGCTGGAGTGACAAAAGGGGAAGAGCACAGATTTTTGGCATCAGACAGGTCTGTCTTTGAATCTCAGCTCTGCCACTAACTAGCTGTATATTGGTCAAATGTCTTAAATTCTCTGAGTCTCAGCTGCATTATATAAAATGGAGACAATGTCTACCTGCAGGGTTGTTAGACAGCAAATTTTAAATTTATTTCCTCTCTACTTTTTCTGTAACAGCAACTGGCTAGGAACATTAGCCCCAGTGCCAGGGTCAGCTTTGACTAAGTCCCTCCATTCTTTGCTATGTCCTCTTCATCTTTTGCCACTCTCCACCCTTGCACACTGCACACCTGCTAGAGTGAACCCTTTTCAGTTTCCTGAATGCATCAAGCTCTTTCTGGACTGAGTTGTCCAACAGAACTCTCTGCAATGATGAAAAAGTTCAGTACCTGCTCTGTCCAATATAATAGCCACTAGTCACATGTGGGTAGTCGGCATTTGAACTGTAGCTGGTGGGACTGATGAAATAAAAATTAATTTTAATTAATTTAGATTTAAATATACCCACATGGCTAGTGGGTACCATGCCTTATAGTTCTAGACTGTAAGTCTTTGCATTTTCTACTTCTTTGCATGAAATGTGTTTACCCACTCTTTGCTTAGCTAACTTCTACTCAGTCATAAAACCTCAACTTGAGCATCTATTCCTCCAGGATGCACATTCTGTGTCCCTGGATCAGTTAGGTTTCCCTTTTGTTCCTTTCTATAGCAGCCTCTACACATCTTTTATCACAGTCATCACATTTTATTTCAATTATTTGTCTGTCTATATTTTCCACCAGTTGTAAACTTCATCAGTTATCTTGGGGCCCTATGGACTTCCTCTCTCAGGTCTGGGTACCTCTCATCTTCCCTTTGAGTGGACATCCACAGGAACTTAGGATCTAGATTTTTTTCCCAAATAGGGGACTATCTTTGAGATAACTACTGCACATTTGAATAGCTTTAGGGATTAATTACAAGTGGCCATATAGCTTTCTAAGGATAAGCCAAAGGGGAAAAAAAAATGATAAAATGTCTTGTTAAAAAGCAAAAACTTAAGGCTATTCTGGGCACACTGCCTGTAGGGTAGCCCTGTCCATAAAGAGCAGTAAAAAAATAAGATGAAATAAAAATAAATAAAAACAAATAATAACAAAAAGCTCCACCACCCAAAAATACCAAGACAAATGATAAACTGAAAAAAATGTGAAACAAATATTATACATTTAAAAAGATTAATATGCTTCCTATAAAAAAGACCTCTTAAAATCAATTAGAAAAGGACAGAAACCCCATAAAGGACACAGATAACCAATACAAAAAAGAACATAAACTAATCGCAATAAATGTTTTAAAAAATGTGTAGCTTCACTAGTAACTAAAGAAATACAAATTAAATAAATTAGAGGGTAGGGGATGGTGGCTCATGTCTGTAATCCCAGCACTTTGGTAGGCCGAGGGGGGCGGATCACAAGGTCAGGAGATTGAGACCATCCTGGCCAACATGGAGAAACCCCATCTCTACTAAAAATACAAAAATTAGCTGGTCGTGGCAGCGTGTACCCATAATCCTAGCTACTTGGGAGGCTGAGGCAGAATTGCTTGTATCAGGGAGGCAGAGGTTGCAGTGAGCCAAGATCGCACCACTGCACTCCAGCCTGGTGACAGAGTGAGACTCTGTCTCAAAAAAATAAATAAATAAAAATAAATAAGCAAATAAACCATTTTGTCTATTAAATTGGCAAAGATTTAAAATAATATAATGTGTTGATAACAGCATAAAGAAAAGGTAATCTGGCAATCAGCACAAAGATTTAAATATGCCTAACTTTTTATCCAACAATTCTGCTTTTGGGAATATATCCTAAGAAAATGATCAGACACTTGACAAAGGTAAATTTACAAAGATGTTCTTCGCAGTGTTGTTTCTAATATTGAAAAGCTGGAACATCCTAATTAGACAACTGGAGACTGATTAGATAAAATGTAATACACGACTGGAGATTGGTTAGATAAAATGTAATACATCCCTGCAATGAAATACTAAGTAGCTTTTAAGAGTGGTGACGATGAGAAAGATTTATTTTGACATAGACTAGTATCTGTAATAAATGAGTAAGTGAAAAAGAGAGTAACAAACCAGCATTTGGTATGACTCTACTTATATCAAAACACATTGATCTACTTACCTATCTACTCATTAAAAGAAATCTGGAATGATATATACCAAAACACTAATGATTTTTGTCTGTGTGTTTTATTCTCTTTCTCCACTAAAAATCATAGCAGAGAGCCAGTGGGAGGTTCTCCATAGGATTCTCTGGTATAAGGTTTTTGTCTCCTTAAATGAGTCACAGGGCACCTAGGAAACATCCAGTATTAGGTTCCCTGGCTGATGGAGCTGTAAGCTCAGAGGGAGCCTAGACCTTGCCTGTATTATTCATTGCTGTATCTGGGGGGCCTAAAATTGCCTGATACATAGTAGGTATTCAGTAAGAACTTGAATTAATGAATCATATCAGGGTACCAATTTTGCTTAATGATAGGCATATTAAAATATTATTTTGACAAAACTGAAATACAGGCCAGGAGCAGTAGCTTACTCTTGTAATCCCAGCACTTTGGGAGGTCAAGGTGGGAGGATCGCTTGAGCCCAGGAGTTTGAGACTAGCCTGGGCAACACAGTGAGACTCCATCTTTACAAAAAAAATTTTTTTAATTAGCTGGATGTAGAGGTGCGTGCCTGTAGTCCCAGCTACTTGGGAGGCTGAGGTGGGAGGATCACTTGAGCTCAGGAAGCTGAGGCTGCTATGAGCCATAATCACAACCCTGCACTCCAGCCTGAGTGACTGAGCAAAATGCTGTCTCAAAAACAAAAGACAAAAAATAAACTAAAGTACAAAATTTACAAAAATGTAAGCAATATAAGACTTCCAAACAGTTGATCCTTTCTATACACTATTGCAATGCTGGAGGGCAGAAGTTAATTTTCTTCTATGTGTGTATTTTCCCAGAAGAGTTGGAGAAACAGTAAGTTGTGTCTTTGTTTGAGGCCTTTCCCACCCCTTCATGAGGCTAGGTATTACAATCTTTAATTTACAGATGAGAAAATGAAGGTTCAGTGGTTGCAAGGTCACACAGTTACACAGTAGATTGAATCAGGATTCAAATCCAGGCCTGTGTGTCTCCAGAACTCATCTGTGGTTTTGAGAGGTTGAAAGTAAGACAATGAAAAGGACATTGCAGATCATGACAGCTACTGTCTGCACTTCCTAACAAGTCACCATCCCTTACCCCTGAGCTCCCAGGTCTAAGAGGTGCTTTTTCTTAACCCTTGGAGAATCCAGAGGATGATTTGTCACCAGGGTTATTAGCATTTCTCCCTGGATATCGACAGCTTGTCTTTCCTCCCTCCAACCAGTGAGTGATTTCTTCAAATGCTCGCCAAATACAGCCCAAGTCACCATGGTAAACGTATTGACAGAATCATATTAACAGCTACTGAGCATTTACAGGGTTGTAAGTTATGCAGGGCAGGGAAAGATAAGAAAAAACACAGGGAAATAAAACAAGTTCAATCAGCAGTGACAATTATTTATTTAAAAGCTGCTGGTTGGAACAGTTTTTAAAATATATTTTAATTGCTAATTATGGTTTCTAACAGGAGAGTGGCCTCAATCAGAGTTGCTCCTCCTTAAAGCTAATCATTAATATTTTAGTGGCTTGGCTCAGAAACTGTGCTCATGGAGCTGGCCCACCCACAGCTGTGTCTATGCAGTTGACTTTCGCTTTAGCTGCTCACTTGGAAACAGAAATTCTACGGCATTGGTTAGTTTGCTATACCAATCCCAAAGTGTGCCTGCTATTCCATTTGCCATAAGGCAGGAGTAGTCTTCTAAATCCGTACTTCTCTGAAGATGGAGGCTGGTTCAATAAGCAAAACTGTGCTCTACGCCACCCAAACAACTGTCAATTTTTCAAAGGAATGACCTATCTTTTCTAAGTTAATTTACACCTTTTATTGGGGGACATAAGTGTTACCTTAGGCAAGACAGAGAATCCTGAAGAGTTTCAGTTTCTAATTCCCTGGGCACTTCTATATGAACCTCATAACAAATAAAGTCAGCCTCCAGGCCTGGGTAGGTGCTGGGGGTAAACAGGGGAAAGGGCGCTCTGGGGTCCCAAGAGAGTGAATATGTTTTGGCATAGCCCCATCTCCCAAGTTTCCAACTTCGCATGCTTCTTAAGGAGAATCTAATCCTCAAGGGAGAATTTAATCTGTTCATTTGCACGCATCTCATCAGCACCCTGCTTTGTTGAGGACTGTTTGATGTCCTAAGGAAAAGACTTCGAAGTCTTTTAAAGCCTTTTTGATGTGAACCAGAAAATCACGTTTTCTCAAGAGTGCACTCAACTTGAACCTCAAAAGGTTCAGGACTCAGAAACCACACGGTTCAAGTGGGATTTAAACTGGGCAAAATCACTTCCTTGTCTTTCCCTGCAAGTCCCTCCCCTGGTCTTTGTGCAAGCAGTTTCTGTACACTGTTGGGCCTTTTCCTCTTTTTATTCTCTCTCTTTTGCTCACACGTGTGTGCGCACACACACACACGATCTCGACAAGAAAACCTACAAAAAAAGAAATATATTATTCCCCCCAAAAGAGGCTGTCTTTCCACTAAGGGTAAAAGCTGTCTCCCGCTATGCTGTCCTCACACATTCAGAATGGTCATTGCTGGGCCCCCAAGAGGCACGGGCTGCTTTAGGTGAGGGTCAAATGATTTACAGAGCCAAACAACTATGATTACATCCTTAATCGAGGCATTTAACTAGGTACAAGACAAGAGCTCCCTGTGCTCCAGGGACCTTTTGCAGAGAAAAGTGGAAACTTGCTTCAGGGACTCTATGCCAAGGAGGCATATACTTTAGGACGATTCTGTTAGGCTTGGAAATGGAAGGCGAGATCTGACTCCTCCTAAAATCAGGGGGAAGAGCTGAGCTGACAGAGAAGATTCTAACCCCAACTTTCTTTATCCAAAGGTATCTTCTACTTTTTTCCTCTTTTTTTTTTTTTTGAGACAGCGTCTCGCTCTGTCACCCAGGATGGAGTACATTAGCATGATCTTGGCTCACTGCAACATCTGGTTCAAAGGATTCTCCTGCCTCAACCTCCCAAGTAGCTGGGATTTCAGGCAAATGCCACCATGCCCAGCTAATTTTTGTATTTTTAGTACAGAAGGGGTTTCACCATGTTGGCCAGGCCGGTTTCAAACTCCTGACCTCAAGTGATCCACCCACCTCGGCCTCCCAAAGTGCTGGGATTACAGGCATGAGTCACTGTGCTTGGCCTTTTTTTTTTCCTCTTTAGACCTGAAAATCCAATTACTCAAAGACAGCAAAAGTTTAGATTCAGGAGACAAGAGTCTCAATTGTGAAAAGGTCCCAAGTGTTCCTCTTTATCCTAAAGAACTCTGGTGCCTTGTTCCCCATGGCTATAATCACACTGAAGTTTCACTGACCACAGTCTCAAGGTAACCTCATGTCCTGCTAGCTATAATAGTCACTATTTATTGAGTGGCTACCATAAATCAGGTACCATGTTCTAAATATATTACCTCATTTAATTTGTTCACTAGAACAAAATGATAAGCCAGCTGATTCCCACTGTGCAGACATGGAAGCCCCAAGCCTCGAAAAGTTTAAATTACTCGCCCCAAAGCAACATAGCTAAGAAGTACCAGAAATGCAATTAAAGCCCAATTTGTTGCACTCCAAAGTCCAAGTTCTTGGGCTAGCACCATGTTGCTCAGCGTGTTGCACTCCGTCGCGGATTATTTGGTGTTTTTTTTAAGGCACTTCACATTTTATAAATTTATTTATTTGACATTTATCGAGTACCTACTATGGGAAAGGTACAATGGATATTTCAAAAACTATAAGACATTATTCCTTCCTCTTCTTTTTTTTTTTTAAGACAGGATCTTGCTCTGTTGCCCTAGCTGGAGTACAGTGGCACAATCATAGCTCCTTGCAGCCTTGAACTACTAGGCTCAAGCAATCCTCCCTGCCTCAGCCTCCTGAGTAGCTGGGACAGTAGACATGCACTACCACACCCAGCTAAGTTTTACATTTTTCTATAGAGATGGGGGTCTTGCTATGTTGCCCAGGTGGTTTCAAACTCCTGTGCAATGGCCTTTTCACAAGTCTTCTGTTACTAACACTTTCCCTACATCAATCTGTTAGTCACGCAGCCTTTTAAAGTGATAGATCACAACATGGTACTTCTCCCTGTGTAAAACACTCTGTGGCTTCCTGATGAACCCAAAATAAAATCCATCTCTCCATGGCCTAAAAGATTTACAGAGGTCTGGCCCCTCTCCATCTCATCTCTTACCATAGTCTCCCAAATTCATTCTGTCCCAGACCTCAGGCCTTCTCTCCACTCCTGAAACATTCCAGGACCCTCTATTCCCAAACGCTTCCATAGTGGTCCCTGGCTCATCAGTTCATATTTCAATTCAAACATCATTCCAAGGGCATACGGAATATATCTGACACAGCAGGTCATTTTTTAATGACAAATAACTAATCATGCAATAATCAGTCATAATAATTTTCTTGATACTTTAATTTTAATATAAGCAGTTAATGATTTTAAAAGAATGTTTTATTTTATTTTTTTAGACAGAGACTTGTTCTGTCACCCAGGCTGGAGTACAGTGGCACAATCGTGGCTCACTGCAACCTCCACCTCCCAGGCTCAAGCAACTCTTGCACCTCAGCCTCTGGAGTAGCTGGGACTACAGGCAGGCGCCACTGAACCAGCTGATTTTTGTATTTTTAGTAGAGATGGGGTTTCACCATGCTGGCCAGGTTGGTCTTGAACTCCTGGCTTGAGGAAGCCTCGGCCTCCCAAAGTGCTGAGATTACAGGCATGAGCCACCACACCTGGCCATTATGTTTTAAAGATGCTCACATTTAGTAAACTATTTACTAGACAAACTAAAATTTGCACATACCAAACAAAAATATTACACCCTGCAGTTCAGTTTATTTTGCTGTTTTAAAACTTAAACACATATAAGAACTCCAAGTGGTCA
Source organism: Cheracebus regulus (assembly GCA_963574635.1). Classification (NCBI taxonomy): domain Eukaryota; kingdom Metazoa; phylum Chordata; class Mammalia; order Primates; family Pitheciidae; genus Cheracebus; species Cheracebus regulus. Next base: position 19,800 of record CAUYQU010077097.1, read on the forward strand.
CAAAGAAAGGCAGAATTGAAAAAACTTCCAATTTTGCTGACTTTATCTTTACAGTTCATGTGCTGTCATTGTTTATTTTGAATATACTGTGTGAATGCAGGAAGGAATATGCTGTGTCATGGGAGTTGGAGATACAAACTGTACCCTGTGGAAGCTCAACTGATTCTGAACTGTTATGTACTTATTCTCAAATCAAGCTGAATTTGCAGATGTCAGGGGCCCACAGTACAACTGGAAGTTCTCCAATTCTTCCTTATAGATGACAATGTTCATTAAAGGACAGATAATTTAAAAGTGCTAATTTGGCTGAGCACAGGGTTCACACCTGTAATCCCAGCACTTTGGGAGGCCAAGGCAGGTGGATTACTTGAAGTCAAGAGTTCGTGATCAGCCTGGCCAACATGGTAAAACCCCATCCCTACAAAAATTACAAAAATTAGCTTGGTGGAGTGACATGCATCTGAAGTCCCAGCTACTCGGGAGGCTGAGGCAGGAGAATCACTTGAACCCAGGAGGTGGAGGCTGCAGGGAACCGAGATGGCATCACTGCATTCCTGGGTAGAGTGCCTGGGCAACAGAGCAAGACTTAAAAATAAAAAGCTAATTTAAAACTTACATACATATCAAAACCCAAGAGTAACCACAGCAATTTTTTCAAACTTATACCAATATATTTTTGTGAGGAGAAATATTTTCCAAGTGACATTGTTTAAAACTGCCCACACATGATATTAAAAAGCAGACCAGAGCTTTTTGTGGTGGTGTACACCTGTAGTCCCAGCTACTGGAGGGGCTAAGGCAGGAAGATCACGTGAGCCCAGGGGCTTGAGGCTGTAGTGCACTATCACCACACCTGTGAATAGCCACTGCACTCCAGCCTGGGCAACACAGCCAGACCTTGCTTCTAAACAAACAGGCCAGGCATGGTGGCTCATGCCTGTAATTCTAGTACTTTGGAAGGCCGAGGCAGGTGGATCACTTGAGGTCAGGAGTTCAAAACTAGCCTGGCCAATACGGTGAAATCCCATGTCTACTAAAAATACAAAAATGAGCCGGGCATGGTGACGGGCACCTGTAATCCCTGCTACTCGGGAGGCTGAGACACAAGGATCACTTGAACCTGGGGGGTAGAGATTGCAGTGAGCCAAGATCGTGCCGGTGCACTCCAGCCTGGGCAACAGAGTGAGAATCCGTCTCAAAAAATAAAACAAACAAATACACAAAAGCAGACCAACTTTTAGTTGATTGTTTTAAAATGCCTCTACAGAGTAGCAGGATCCTGTTCCCCTCCCCAATGCATACTTTATCACAATAAAAAAAAAATCAAAGTGCTTTAACATGGGGAAACACAGGGTATTATGAGAGCAAAAACATGGTTGAAGAAGTGGAAGAACAATAGGAATATAATGTCCCAGAAGCCATGGAAAGGGGAATCCAAAGAAGGATGAAGTAGCTGGTTGTACCCAATATTACAGAGGATTCCTCTTTTCAAGCTGAGTGCCAGGGCCAAATGGGAACAGGGCCCAGAGATCTCCCTCTCTGCTACATGAGAAGGTAAAACCCAGGTGCTTTCCTCTGGCTGAGATGTGAATTAATTCAAAGGGAAAATGTCTTATATTTGGCCTTAGCCATGCCTTACTATCAGCAGCAGGAAGAACGATGAGCACCTATCATATCGAGCCAATGGCGCTATGCTCTCCAGACCCTAATCCTGCAACAAACACAGCTGATGGCCACCACCAGCCCTGCTGGTGCATGAGGAGGAAAGTGATTCCACTCAGAAGACGGCAGGGATGTAGTTGTCTTGCCCACTCCTATGTGGCTGCAGCACCAAGCTAAGTGGGGGAAAAGTTTCATAGATATAGCCACAAACAAAGCTGGTTAATTGAAATTCCATTTAGCACTCACATCTGCTGTCTGTTCACCCCATCTTGCTCACTTGAAAAAAGCAGCAAGCATTTCACCACTTCAAGTCTTATTTCATTTTTAAACTAATTTCACTATATATATAGCTCCTGGACCAATCTGTGCTTTTTGGATGGTGAAACTGAAATAACCATCAGTTAACCTTTTTACAAATTAACTCAGAAGAAAAAACAAATTCAGAAGAGGAAACTACTTTTGTAAACACACACGCAAATCACTTTCCCAGGAATTGTGACTGTAATTCCATCCACTTGACCATTTGGAAGAAACAGAACTAAGTAGTAATTATAGAACCAGAGGAATCATTCAATTTCATCAACTCATCTCTCCAAGATTCAATCATAAATGCTAGGTTATGAGTCTGTCCCATAATCTTCCAAATCATCTTTTAAAAATAAACTTTTATTTTAGAATAGTTTTTAACTTTATGGAAAAATTGCAAAGATAGAAGAGGGTTTCCATATACTCTTCATCCAGTTGTCCCTATTATATTAGTAATATGGTAGATTTATCACAACTAATGAACCAATATTGATTGATACATTATTAACTATATTTAGATTTCCTTAGTTTTTTTCTAATATCCTTTTTCTATTCTAGTGTCTCCAAATTAATTTTTTAAAATCATAAACTAAATTTTTAAATTATAAAAATAATACATCACATGTTAACTTTTCAAATACTGCAGAAGAGCATACAAAAAAAAGTATTACTTGCTTCTTCCTACCTAGTCATACTTCCCAGGGGAAACTATCATTAACAGTTTTGTATGTATCCTTCTGACATTTTATATGCAGATATAAAGATAGACATGTATCTTTTTTTTCTATACAAAGAGGTTTTGTTTTTTTTTCTCTGTATCTTGTTTTACATATAAGCACTTATGGCTCTAACTCATTTTGTTAACCACTATGTAGTATTCTATAATACAGATATATCATTACTTATTTTACCAATTCCCTATCAATGTACATTTAGATTATTTCTGGTTTTTTTCACATTACAAACACTATTATAAAGAATATGCATCTTTAAGTACTTAACCCCCCTATATACATAGGATAAATTCTTTTTTTCTTTTTGAGACGGAGTCTTGCTCTGTCTCCCAGGCTGGAGTGCAGTGGTGCGATCTCAGCTCACTGCAACCTCCGCCTACTGGGTTCGAGCAATTCTCCTGCCTCAGCCTCCTGAGTAGCTGATATTACAAGCATCCGCCACCACATCTGGCTAACTTTTGTATCTTTAGTAGAGATGGGGTTTCACCATGTTGGCCAGGCTGGTCTCAAACTCCTGACCTCAAGTGATTCGCACACCTCGCCCTCCCAAAGTGCTAGGATCACAGGCGTGAGCCACCGTGCCTGGCCAGGATAAATTCTTAAATTGAATCCCATCAAAGGATATTTGTATTTAAATTTTTTGTAGAAAGACGTTGCCGAAAGGCCCTCCAAAGAGACTCGACTGCTTTACAGGCCTGCCAACCACACATACAGGGCCGTTTCCCCACTCCTTTAACAACTGTATGCTATCAAACAAATTACTCACAATTCCTTGAAATGCTTCAAATTTTCCATCTTCCCACCTCCGTCTTCAAGTTTTCTCTCCTTTTGAGCACTCTGGCTACGTGTGGTTTTCTTCCCACCTTCCCTGTGAAGGTTGTCCTGTACTTTTCTTTTTCTCCACTTGCACTCTTGACCCCCTCCTCACTTCTCTAACACCATTCCTCATGCTCACTAATTTCCCTTACAGTTTCTCTGCAGCTCAGCATGGCTGCATAAAGAACAGATCCTTCCTCTGCTCTCCCAGCCTGCTGGCCCTCCTGAACCAAGAGAGAATGTTAATAGGGACACCCGAAAATCCTTAAATGGGTCAGACTATTAGAAGGAATATATTCAACCTGGTGTAATGCTAGGAGAAAACATTTGGAAGAATTTGCATTGTTTCCTTTGTTAAAATCTTATCTGTTGGTTTTTTTCTACATTCCACCCTGGATAGGATTCCTCCCTTTAAAGCAATAATTCAAAATTGTTATTCATTACTCCCCTCACTTTCTTTTTTTAAGCTAGTGTTGGAGTGAAGGCAAAAGTAGAGGTGGAAGGAAAGAAAGGAAAAATCCACACGTGGCAGACGGAAGAGCAGGAATGAAAATGCAGGAAGGGAAGAGGTGAGGAGGCAAAAGACAGTTTTGGGGAAAACATCAACCTCTTAAGTCCTCTAAGAGTTCTTTACTTAATTCATCACCACTTCCTTCATTCCAAAGTTCTAAAAACAGAATTAGGGACGGATTGGGTTGGAGGGTGGGGCACAGTGGAAGGGGGAGTGAAAGTATCCAATTCCTCCAACTGCAACTTTCCCCCACCCCAACTTCTTATCCAGCAAAGCTCTACCCACCACCAAGAATCAGCTTAATAGAATAAACCACTTAGGGCTACGGCTCAGAGGAAGTCAAAGACCCCACAATCTCCTTGCCTATTAAGCCTCTTAGAAGTTAGAATGCTGCTAAAGAGAAGTGATATTATGGCTGGGCTACTTAGAAAGAACACAAGGATGCGGATTTGGAAAGAGGGAGGCCAGTGTGGGGGTTTATGAGCATCCGTGGTTAACTAAAGACGGAGGGGCTGGGTGGGATAGTGGAGTGGGAGCGAAAGCAGCCGGCCTCGAGAACGGTGCTTGGAAGTCTTCAAGTGAGATTTAGGAGAACAGTATTTGTAGACTGTTCAAATGCGATGAGCTCTAAAGAGAGCAAAAGCAAATTTTCCCCTTAAAGGGGAAGACACAGTCTTAAGCATTATGTAAGTAATTAGAAAATGGGAAATATAACGCAGCCTGCAACGGTTCCTTCCCAGCTCCAATTTCCCAGTGATTCTAGGCATTCTATCACTTCCTCACCCTCTCCCCCAAATAGCCGGCAAACAGAATATGGTCCACAGACTTGCTAGCTGAGTGGCTGACCAGGTGGACACATAGAACAGGATTAATCAAGCCCTTTACTAAACCCAGAGAAAGTCCTTCTGGCTTACTGTCCTTCCTCAAGTAGGAGTTCAGTGTAGAATTCTAGTTATTTCCACTCTGTGCCTTTAAGAGTAGTTTAAAAAGGGGGTCACTGGTGAGTGCTAAACTCATCCTTGCTCCAGCCCCCATATAACTGAAGCCAAGGAGAGACAACATTATAGGTACCAACTCCTGAATATCAATTGGAAGATTTTTCAACTGTAGAAATTTGTCACAAACTGCACAAATGCATAAGAGTTCAGGGCTTGGGGCTGAGCATGGTGGCTCACATCTGTAATCCCAGCACTTCAGGAGGCCGAGGCAGGCGGATCACCTGAGGTCAGGAGTTCGAGACCAGCCTGATCAACATGAAGAAACCCTGTCTCTACTAAAAATACAAAATCAGCTGGGTGTGGTGGTACATGCTTGTAATCCCAGCTACTTGGGAGGCTGAGGCAGGAGAAAAGCTTGAACCTGGGAGGCAGAGGTTGTGATGGGCCGAGATTGCACCACTGCACTCCAGCCTGGGCAACAAAAGCGAAACTCAGTCTCAAAAAAAAAAAGAGTTCAGGGCTTGCTGGAGTCACTGTCCCCATAATGCAGTCAGGAGTGGAGGTAAGAGTTGGAGGAACCTGGTTTAAGAGACCTAAAATCTGTGCCCAAACCCTTGTAATATTAATCGTAGCTAACATGTATTGAAGGCATACTTTGTGCCAGGCAGTGTTCCTAGGACTTTATTTGTATTTTGTATTAACTCATTTAACCCTAAGAGATTGATACCAGTGTTCATCCCACATTACCCTGAGGAGATGGAGGCACAGAAAGGGTAGGTGCATCTGTCTCGTATCACAGATTTAGCTCTTCTTAAGCTACTGTGTCTGTAAAGCACATTGGGCGTTAGCAGATACTAAATCATCTTCCCCCATCCCACCAAAGGGTATGCTTGACAAACTTCTTTTCTTAGATCATAACTAGTAAGTTCCAGGCAATGTACTGGGTACTGGGAACAGAGGTCTTAGATTAAGACACTGTTCCTACCTCAAGGAACTCAGTGCAGGGAGGGTGACAAGGGCTTGTGAGGTGGCCAAAATAAATTGTGCCTAAGGGCAGCCACACTGCAAAAGTCTCCTATGAATTTTTCGAGTATGGACACAGCCTGACATGCATATGTAAAGTGCTCAGAACAGTGTCTGGTACACGGTGAACAAATACAAGTATTATTCTTGTCACCTCATGAATCTGATCCATAGATCTCTCTCCTGGAGTGTACTTCCTTCTCATTGACTCTAGAGTCAGACTACCTGGATCTGAACCTCTTCTCTCATACTTGCTCGTGTGACAATGGGTATATTGCGTAAACACTGTGCCTCAGTTTCCTCATCTGTAAAATGGAGATAAACAACACCTACCTCATAGGGATTTTATGAGGATTAAATACATTATTACCTGTAAAGCACTCAGAGTAGCACTTGACACATACAAAGCGCTCGAAAAGTGTCAGCTATTATTATTAGGGGTAGTACTATGTTCTTCTCTTTGCCTGCAGTCATTTCACTTGCAATAAAAAGACTGAATTGAAATGCATCTGGTTTGGTTAGTTTCAGGAGGATAGGAAGTCTCTGGGACTAAATGGGAGGAGAACAGGACCCCTGGGAACTTGCAGGAATAACCCTGAACTTGTTAATTAAGATCTTGTTAATGAATCTGCTTGTTAATGGTCTATTAAATAATCACGCAATGAAGTTTACCACACAAGTAAAGCCTTCTTCTTTCTCTCTCTTTCTCTTCCTTTCTCTTTCTTTTTTTCTTCTCTTTCTCTCTCTCTCTTTCTTTCTTCTTGCTCTGTTGCCCAGGTTGGAGTGCAGTGGCACAATCTCAGCCCACTGCAACCTCCACCTCCTGGGTTCAAGCAATTCTCCTGCCTCAGCCTCCCAAGTAGCTGGGATTATAGGCATGTGCCACTATGCCTGGCTAATTTTTGTATTTTTAGTAGAGATGGGTTTTGCCATGTTGCCCAGGCTGGCCTCAAACTCCTGACCTCAGGTGATCTGACCACAACGGCCTCCCAAAGTGCTGGGATTATGGGCATGAACCCACACCCAGCCTAGTAAAACCTTTCTCAAATTCTTGCTCTTCCAATCCTCCTGGCTCAGCTTTAACTTTTAAAGATCTTGCCTAAGGAGCAAGCCCGTCTACATCTGACAGGACCCTCTTCATCTTGTCATCCTGGCTGATACAGCATGGCTATTCTTGCAGCCTAGGAAAGTTCTCTGGGGAAGAAAGCCCTCTTCATCTTGATTCTGCCTATCATTCCTCAGGCCAAAGCACTGTGCCTCTGAGCCAAAATATCTCCCTCCACAAAACAGGAATAGAGTCACTGGCCCTGGAAACGGAAAAATAAAGATGTCCAAAGCTTTGCTGAGAAGAAAGGCAAAGGGTAAACAGTGGGGATTTGGCAAAATAAAATTTCAGCTGAGATGTCACAGATCTGTATAGAAAATGGCCTGCCAACTTACATTCACAAAAAATCTACAAGAGTTGGGTAACTTTTGCCCCAAAATACCTAGAAAATAGTGCTGCAGCTGGTCTCAGGGAATGCGGACTGTCTTTCTGTAGCTCAACTTCACGGATGGAATGGCATGTCAGAGGGCTCCCTCTAGGTTAAACACTCAGGCTTTTCATAAACCATTTTAGCTCTGAAGACCATTTTGCTCTTTAGACAGACATTAGGTAGACATATTGCATGTACCTATGTTAGGTGAGGCTATGGCATTTATACAGTTACTTTTAGATTACAAAACACATCTGGTTTATCTATTTACTCAGCAACCTATAGAGTAGGGCAAGGATTATCTGCCATCTCCCATTTTATATATGAAGGGCTGGGGCTCAGAGAAACAGAGACTTCTCTCTGCGTCATTCGGCCAGTAAATGACAGGCCCAGAGCTTCTCACGGTGCTCTTGCCCTACCACTGAACCGTTCCTCTATTTCTAGTCACCACCTCCCACTTGTAAATATGCCAGGAGGTGCCCAGTGTTGTGGTGGATTCTGTGTGGCCCTTCAGACTATGTCCACACGGGTAGAGCCAGTTGGCAACTCTGCAAACTCAGCAGAAGAAACAGTGATCCTGGGTTCATTTACTTTAACAACAAATATTTACCAAGCCAGGCACTACACGAGGGGACACACTAGATGAAGTCACACAAGGAGACGGATATGGGCCCATGGGAGAGGCACAATTAAGCAAATAATTACAATTTAATGTGATGAGCGTTTTTTTTGTTGTTGTTGTTTTTTTGTTTTTTTTTTTTCCTGAGACAAAGTCTTGCTCTGTCGCCCAGGCTAGAGGGCAGCGGCATGATCTCGGCTCACTGCAACCTCTGCCACCCAGGTTCAAGCGATTCTCCTGTCTCAGCCTCCCAAGTAGCTGGGATTACAGGTGCCCAAAACTGCACTGGCTAAATTTTGTATTTTTAGTAGAGACAGGGTTTCACTATCTTAGCCAGGCTGGTCTTGAACTCCTGACCTTGTGATCCACCCACCTCAGTCTCCCAAAGTGCTGGGATTACATGCGTGAGAGCCACTGTGCCCAGCCTGGTGATGAGTGTTTTTAAAGGGGATATTATGTTGGGGGAAAAAATACCACCCCCAACTCCAGAAGCAAGGCTGACGAGAGCATCCCCTCCTGCACAGGTACCTGAAACCCCCTGAACCTCTCAGAGCAAGCCCCTAGTCATGGCTCACTGCACCTTCTAGCCGGTGGCAGCTGCCCCCTGGAAGGGTTAAAGCTTAAAGCAGAAAGCCAATCTGCAGGTGTTGGTGACTAATTCTGCCACTGAGAGATTCCTCTAACCCTCCAACTTTTATTTATTTACAAATGAGCATGTGAACGCTCAAGGGCTGGGGAAGAGCAGAGAGGAGGCTGGCAAAACACACACACCAAACCCTCTCCAGCCCCTTCTCAGTAGAGCAACAGCAGTGAGAAGACAAGCTGGCCGGAATCCAGGGAGCACCGCAGTGCACACTGGCCTCCCTCACATCTGGCTAAGCACCTCCAGCCCCTCCGCTGGGCCACCTCATAATTATAATATTGCACCAAGAAGGGGAGGCCTGGGCACAGACAGTCAGTTGATCAGCAATAAGACAGGCAGAGGGAGGCAATCCGAGGAGGAGCAGCGGCGGAGGGGGAGCCGGGACAGGTGGACAGATCCTCCCCCAGACAGGAGACTGGATGAGTGAAGTACTGTTTGTGAGCAGACCCTGGGTCGTCACCCTTCCCCTCCTGCCCAGACTCCTCAGCGGGCCTCCATCCTCTTCCATTCTTCCCCCTAGTCCTCACTCCTCTTTCTGCAAGGCCAAACTCCTCGGCGAAATCTTCCCCTGAGACTTTCACCCCAGAAGAGTGATTCCTAAAACTTAAGGAGCACAAGAATCACCGAGGATGGTTGCTTGCTAAATACACGGTTTCTAAGCTGCATTCCTTGTGATTCTGAGTACGAAGTCTAGTGTGGGCCCTGGGAATCTGCATTATAAATAACATTCTTCACCCCACCCCCATCCCTGTCCCCATCCTCCACTACCAACACCAGCACAAGTGATCTGAAGCTGGCAGTCTTTCGATCACATTTTGGGAAAGCCAGCCTTAGGGATGACTCTCTCTTGAAATCCTACTGCCCTTACTGTCTGTTACTTTACATTATCATTTATTTTCCATATATACAGTTTAGCTACTCACCTTAACAATAAGGCTGTCAAGAAGAGGAAGTATTATCTCCTGCTTCTTTGATTCCCCTGCAAACAGCACCGAGCACAACGCTCTACACACAGGAGCTCAGGAAATGTTCTGGATGTAGAGTGATGATGAAGATAAGAGGCCAAGCAAGGAAAACCACAGTGGGGATGGTGGTGTACAGAGGCCCCGGCTGGAAGGAACTGTTTTTAGCATGCCGCCGTGTGCCAGCCTGGAACAACGGTTTGCTTTGCCTTCGTTTTTTCCTTCTTCAATACTCTTGGCATTATACGCCTAACCTCCCTTGTGAAAGTCAAGCCTGAGCAATGCACCTCCCAGAGGAAACTTTGCCAAGAAACTCTGCCAAGAATCCTGGGTGCTATGTGGCTTAGTCTAATGGCCAAGTGAGTACTCTAGGCCCTGAGATCTGTCACGTTTCCGAGTAGAGCAAAGGATAGAGCTAAGCCTGAACTTTAGTAAAAAGATGAGGACATTTAATCTACCTCACTCAACATCAGCAGGGCAATGGCCCTCCTTCATTCAGCAAACATTTCCTGAGTATCTACTCTGTGCCAAGCATGGTTCTGGGTGCTCATGGGTCCTCTGGTGGTTAAGATAGCATATGTCATCAGAAAGCATTTTCTAGTGACTTATCTTTAGAAAGTTACTTTAAAAGCGGGACCCCAGATAATGATGAGCCTCAGAGCCACATAAGCACCAAATGGACATTCTCTAGAATGCCTGGTTATAGGATGAAGTGCTATAGAGAGATCCAAGGTCAGGTCTCAGGCCCTGGCAGGAAACAATGCTACTCTCACTTTATTGTGAGCAATCCTTGGCAGCTCTGGAGTTCTTTCTTCCACTCTCAGATACTTTGTCCAAAAAAGCAGACTGCTACACCTAGCTCCTCCTAAGCTGTTACTTTAAGGTAACAGCTTAAAGGCCACTTGCTCCAGAAGGCTATCCCTGACTCTTAGACAAGATTAGATGCTCCAACTTCTAAGTCTCATGGCATGTTATATTTCCCCTATGACAGCACTTTCCCAGCATCCTGCAATTGCTAACTAAACTTTGAGGTCCAGTAAGGCAGGGACTATAATCTATCTTGAACATCAGTTTATCCCCAGTACCTAGCACGGTGCCTGAAACAATGTAGGTACACAGTAAGTACAGCTGAATGTTTAAATGAACTGATGAGTGCATCATATTTGACCAATGATGGCAGCTGAGTCACGTCTCATGTGATAAAACTCTGACACAGTTTTATCCACCACCACCAACAAACAGCTAAGATAAAGCAGTACTATTCCTTCTGTGGGACCAGTATCTTACAGAGGTAAAATTAGGGCTCATAGCAGCACCCCAATACAGACTCCAGGAGGCACTTCCCATGATCAAAGATGGATTCAATACTGCAGAGTCAATATAATGTCACCAAGAGCCTGAGACACAGGACTTGATGGTAAGTAAGGTTTCTTACAAGTCACTCAACTTCTCATAGGCTCAGTTTTCTAATGAAGAGGACACAGGCACTTTAGCAGCAGGTACTCTCTTTAAATAAAGAAGAAATGACAATAAAACTTTCCCCACACTCTGATGGTAAGTTAGAAGAAGGAGGCAGCCTTTGCAATGAAGTATCTCTGTGGTTAGGAAAGGGTTAAACCCATGTCTGGGTTCTTATACCCGTAAATCAGCCTTGACTGCAGCTCAGTCTGAATGAAGCCCCACCAGGTTGGCCTGTCAGGAAGGAAGCCCATGCGTCCAGACTTTTGTTGTTCTAAGGATTTTTTTTTTTTTTTTAATTTTACTGCTCAGGAAGGAAGCTGAAGCCTAGGCCCTAACTGCAGTCCTGCTGATTCCTTAGCCGAGTATGCGCTACTGCCCTTACCTCTCCAGCGACCTCTCAGGCTCCGCTCCTTTTCTAGAATTCCTTCTGAACCATGATTTTGGCATTGGGGCCTAAATCCCAGACTTTCTCCCCTTCTTTAAGAACCAAACATTAAGAACATTCAGCATTTCCCTTCCTACCTAGCGCACACTTTTGTGACTAAATGTGGGAAGGGCTGGGGACAGAAAGGGAGCAGAATTGGGTGCTCCATGACCTTCAGAGACACTTTACTTTCAAAGGTGAGCTGAACCCCTTTCTTTAAATGGAGCCATGAAGGAGCTGATAGAGACTGAGGTATCAGATGACTGGCCTCCAATGGCTATTTCTGCTACAAACATGTGTGGGCATGAGACTCTTCAAATATGAGCTACTCTATTTAAAGAACAGACTCAAATCCAAGGTCCTTAGGCACAGGGTCAGTCTTCCCCACTCCCATCCTCCTACTCCCCACCTCTCCCACTGACATGCAGAGTCATTCTCTGGTATTCCCAAGTCCCATGGGGCTTTTTTTCTACAAAGAGAAAAACACTGAGTTTATTTGTGCGTTCAGGGTAATGGACAGCCCTCTTTTACTCTTAGGAGAATGCACAGACACTATGCCCCGCCCAACCCTGCCCTCCCCTTCCCCCTGCTAATCCCTCCCCAGGCAGCCCCCGCATCTCAGTCCTGCTGCTGTATTTCTCTTCTGACCTACAAGGCCCCTTCAAGCCCCGTCCTAAGCCTCCCCCAAGCAGAGACAATCCATCATGCTGTGGGACTGTGACACACACAGATGGGGGAAGGTTCACAGATTTGTCTCACATGGGCAAGAGGGTAAAAGTGTCTGTATAACTTAAAATCTAAGGACGTACAAGAAACCCAGGGACTGTGAATTCTAATACTAGTCAAATACCATTACAGCAAATCTCATTACATGTAGTCCAAATCTCTATCACACACAAATTCTAATAACCCATTGATTTCAAACAATAGCCAGTAAGACAAAATTTCAGAATAAGAAAACACCATGAGATTTGGCTTTTCTAACTCGGGCCCCTGCCTAGATATCCGACCCTAGTCAAGTCCTCTCCCGACTCAGACTCGGTTTCTCTAACTTCACTATTACCTTGCTTCTAAATAAGACGAGGGAGAAAGAGGTCAGGGGGACACCAGAGCTAATCCTGGTGGATGGATAATAATGAAGGGAGGAGAAGCAGCTGGCCATCACAGAAAAGGGCTTTGGAGTCTTTCTCCCTCCCTCTTTCCACATTGCCATAAGGCATGAGTGTGTGAAAGGTCCCTACAAGCACTGCTAGTTGTTAATGACCCTGTGTTTGGCTACCTCGGTGCTTCTAACAAGGAAGGTTATAGGACCAGATTGTCCTTGAAAAAATAGTAACTAAGTATCGAACATTTAGTATGTGTGAAGAGCCTTTCTAAGCATTATCTGTGTATTTAATCTCATTCAGTCCTTCCCAACAACCCCTTAAGTTTATGCAATTCCCATTTTGCAGGTGAGAATACTGAGGCCTAGAGAGATTAGATAAACTGCCCAGTATCAGAAAGCAAGTTAAGTTAACAGGTCAGGATTTAACTCCAAAGGCCAAACTCGTAATGACTATATTATATTGCCTCCCCACCTTTGATCTGAAACACCTTCAAGTTGAGGCTCAAAGGGGCAAATATAGCTTTTATTCCTCTAACAGGTATTTATTATGCTAGGCCACTCTGACTTACTTTAAATCAAACCCCCAGAAGCAAGGTCAAATGACAGCAATACAGGATTAGCTGGCACCTAAATGGGAATCATATACCTGAAAATAAAGCGAAGGTCTCTCCAGGGCTGGCCCTTACCCCCTCCCTACAGCTTTCTGTCTCTGCTGCACTAAGATGGATATAAAGCCATAAGTCTCAGCCTGCAAATGAATTTCAGTGGAAAAAGACAACTCTTGCCTGGTAAGTCACACTCAGACTTACTGGGCTTGATTTCTCATGAGACTGTACCAAAAGGTTTCTTCTTCACTCACATAACTCCAGATTTTCCTAAAGCTTCGGATCTGTTAACAGAATGTACTGGCCACAGCACCACGTCTCCCCACCAAAAACACAACTTTCATTTCCTCTAGGTCATCTTCAACCAGAACACATTTCACAGAGAAAACTGACAGCCACATATCTGAATTGCCGGACAGTTACACGTGTCTACAAAACCTCCACATCACTTGACTGTTTCCAGCTTCAACCAGGATCTAGGTAGAAACTTTTTTCTCAAATACACACCAAAAGCAGATTCGTTATTTGTGGACTCCACGACAGGGGATGTAATGCTGTGGGAAAACATTTGGAAAGGAGATAGACTCAAATCTTAGGTTTCTAAGGGTTAGGGAAAAAAGCAGATTTAATTTTTTTAAAGTTATAAATGATTTTATATTAATAGTACCCCAAGTAATCAATCAAATAAGTCTTTATTTGAGAAAGGTGATTTCACAAACTCTTGGAAAACTCCCTCCCTACCTTGGTCATTATGAAACCTCAACGTGTAAGTAAATTCTTCCTTTCTTTCCTCTGCACCTTTGGGATAACACAGTCTTATAGATACTGTCCTGTGCAACGCTGAGGAGTGGCAAGACCATGAAAACTTAAAGTAAAAACTAGATGATAATCACCACCATTATGGTATTGAATATGCAATGAACACTAAACCCTTTTATATGATTGGTACCAGGCAAGAAAATAATTTTTTTAAACATTGAAGCTAAAGTAGTGTGATTAAGATAACAGAAAGGTCCAATCCATTGGGTAAGGCTGGAAGATGATGAATTTCATCTGTTTACTAAGTATCTACCAGGTGTTCTGATTCATACCACAGTTTATCATTTCTCCAGGCCCAACATGTAATCCCAATCCAGGATCTTTTCCTGGAAAAGGCGTAAGAAAGAAAGTTCTTTTGCAGAAAATTCTCCTTCTTGCTGCAAAGAAAAAGGTATTTACGAATTCCTACCCTGGAGCACACATGTGAAGTTACAAAGGATAACAACACATTCTGTTCAACCACACATGCCACAATTTAAATGACACTTAAAATTTAGCTGATATGTAGCAATAAATTATCCTTAAGTCTGCAGTTCATCTCTCTTTAAGACGGGATAAAATGGCGCTGGGAAATGCGGTTAAACTCTTAGGAGCAAATATGCAAGTCCAAACAATATTGCTATTTTGGTGTTTAAAAATCCTGTGGATTTTACAATGAAATGTACTATCACTCCAAATCTCCAGTATTTATAAAGAGCATAGCCCAACGTGTGCTTTGATATTTATTAACCATATGGATGTGGTCAATAAGAGTTAAAGGTATGAAAAACCATTATAAAAATGTAACTGTATTAGACATATTGTCACTCCAAACCTCAGTTATTTACAAAGAATACATTTCAATATGTGCTAATATTTATTAACCAGATGGATGTAGTTAATAAGGGTTAAAAATGAGAAAAGCAATATAAAAATATAATTCTATTTGTCAGTTTCCTCTTCCCTGCCTAATGAGGAAAGGTGGTGGGGAGGGACAGCAACTTTTGTTATTTGGATACAATGTGTGGTTTGTTTTTGTTTTCAAACAAAAAAGGGCCACCAAATAATCAACCTGGGGCCGCTGACCGGAAGGCAGCCCCGGAAAACTTCCCGTGGGAAGAGTTCCAGAAATTGCCCGGACTTTAACGAGCCCCGCTGTGCTGGCTGCGAGCCTCAGACCGTCAGAGGCCACCGCGACTCGCCTCGCCCGAATGCCAGCAATCCCGCCGAAGAACGAGCCCTGGACTTGGGAAACATTCCCCGGAACATTTTCACAGATTTGAAAAGCAGGAAGGGAAAGACATTTCGAGCCGAAAGGAGACACCTCAGAGTTCTGGGGGCGCCGAGGGGCTCGGGAGGTCGCCAGGCGCTGTACACATGTCCAACCTCCCTCTTCCGCGCGCCCTGCGCCCCCACCCCTCCTCCCCCACCCAGAACCCTCCCCGAGCAGTGACCGTCCCCACGCCCGCGCTGTGGCCCCCTCACGCCCCGTGCACCTACTAGCGCCTGCCGCGCGCTCCCCTGCACCCCGACGTTGCGTGGGGGCCCCCCTTATCCCTCACCCCGGTCCCCACTCTCTTCTGCTCAGACGGTGTAGAGGAAACCGATCCGGGACTGGGTTCTCAGTGCGACTTGGGGGCGCGCGGACTCGGAGGGCGAGGCGGGCAGGGCTGGGGGCGCTCCCGGCCCTCGGGGCGGCGCACGGATTCCTCCCGCGGCCTCCAAGTGCGGCAGAGCGATGGCGAGATCACCAGCATTTCTGAAACCACTTGCGAGCCGCCTCGGTGGCGGAGGCTGAGGTGTCCCTTGCAAGTGAGCGAACGGGGCCAGCTCCGTGGCCTGGCCTCCCCGGGGCCCGTCCTCGCGCCTCTCCGCGCCCCTCCCCCAGACGATCAATTACCAGCCACCCTTCTGCCGGGAGCGGCCAGGGGCTGGCGGGCGGCCGCGAGGAAACGGCAGCCTGGATCACTTCTGCATGACAATTGACGGGAGGGAAGGCGCGGGGCGAGGAGGGAGGACGGCTGCGGTGTCCGTTTTCTCACCATGGTGATTAGGCATTCCGGCCGTAAGAGGAGGCAGCCGCCGCACAGAGCGGCGCGGCGCGGCGCGAGGACAGGGGAAGAGCAGGAGCTCAGCGAGAGCGAGCCCAGCCGCCCGGCGAGCGGCGCGCCGAGCCAAGCCAAGCCAGGCCAGATGGCTCTGCAGCCATCAGGGACTGCTCCCGTCCAGCCCGGCCCCACTTTAGCTGTGCAAACATTTCTTTATCCCAACAAGACAATTAAACCCAGCAGCATGAAAAGGAGTCTCCATATCTGTGTTGGGAGTGAACAACCAGAAACAACCACACACATCACAGGAGTTCTTGCCCCCGGGGAGCGGGGGAAAACCCGGGAGCAGCTGAGGGAGAGGCAGGCTAGGTCTGGGCAGTCAGGGCAGAGGGAACCATCTGACCCAGCTCTTTTGGCGATTTGCTGAGCCTTTCCCAGTGGTCGCCTGTCCCAGCTGCAGCCCAGAGGTGCCTGCTCACCTGGCATGCCCCAAACATTCCCCCTAGCAAGAGCAACTCTCCTAAAAGCCCAAAGTACAGTCCCTGCCCACCCCAGTCCCAGAGCCCTTAGAAAGTTTCTCCCTTCACCCCAGCCCTCCCCATTCCAGGCTGCCTTTGGCTAGGCGGGCTCAGCTGATTTGCTTGTTAGAACACAGGGTCTTCAACGATACATGCCTTTATAAAGACACATCTCAGAGTACAAAATACCATCTCCTACTCAGGGCTTTTGGGACTCAAGAATGGCTGTTCAAGTAGATCAAAGATGAGAGCAAAGCAGAACATTCAGGAGCTGCTGTGAGCCATCAGGTTTCCCGCCCACCTGTGACTCTGCTCTACCACAGTGAAGGTCACGGAAAGAAGGCAAAGCCAAGTCACTTATGGTCAGTGTCCAGTGTCCATCCCTGGGGTAAGCCAGAAGGCAGGGTCAGTCGTCGCTCCACGCAGGCAGTTCTGGGCCCTCCTCTCAGCCCTGCGGTGAGCATGCATACTTAGCCAACTCCAATCTGGGCTGAGTGGATAGGCTGGCAGGCTGGCCAAAGACTGTGTCACACAGGCAGGAATCTGGGCACAGAGGCAGCCTGAAGAGAACCACCAGGAAATGCACATGACAGGAGCCATAGTGCTAAGGGGGTCACAAATATACAGATTCTAACACAAGGCAGCAGACAATACTTATCTTCCCTTTTGTTGTAAGTTTCCTTAATGAGGAAATGTTTATTTTAAAGGCCCTGGGAAACATCGCTGTAGATACTTCATATGTAAGGCACACGTGGACTCTTTGTAATTGGTCCATAAATTTTAGCATTATTTCCCTGGACAAGGAGCCTTGGGGACTGGTTCAGGGAGTGACAATAAACAGGAGTTACCTCAGTCCCGTTCCTGGGGAATTATGCATCCTCCATGAATGGCTTCTCACAAAACACTTCTCCCATTTTCCAGGGCAAGTAAGTCAGTCCTGCAGAGTAAAGGCTGCTTGTTTTTCTATACAGTCCAACACCTACCACAGGAATCACCTGTGAAGCCAGGTGAATGGACAGGCAAGCAAACTGGAATCATCTCCCAGGAAAGATGATACTTGACCCCAATCGCTATAGTTCTGTCTACAAAAATGTATATTTAATCACAAAAGAAATCCTGCCTACCAGTACCAAGATTTACGGAAAAAACATGTATGCATTACACCATGTCTGCAGGCCCCTCTTTCCAGTGGGCTCACGAGTGGACACATCTGCATATTGATGTAGTGTGTGAGCAGGGGGTGGCTGCAACAGTAAAAACTGTCAGTATTTCCATTATACAACTGATTTCTTAATGACCTAAAACTCAGTCATAAGAACTTCTCTAAGTAAAGGTCACACACCCCCATACTACTTGCCCCCTGCCCCCACCCACCAACAAAGCTCTAAAGCCAAATGCCTTACTTCGGACTTTTACTGCTGCATTTAATGAAAACATTTAAACAATATTTATGAAAAGATATTTCTATGAAGAGAACTGAAAAATGAGTCAACCATATCAGAAATTAACTCTAAATTTTAAGAATATATATACATGTATACACATAAGTGTGTGTGTTATTAATCATATATGGTTAATTTGGGCAATCTGGCGAAAGCACTGTATCCCATCGCTCTGCTCTTCTGAGCACTTTCAATCCTCTGTCTTTTCATACCCCCATCCCCCGTCACTGCCCCCATCTGCCCCCAAAGCTCTCTCTCCCTTTGGAAGCAGTCTTGTATACTGTCACTCGATTATCTGAGAAATATTACTTATTTCAAAACGGTTCTGTAGGGAGGACCTGAAAGGCATCTAGTGGGAATAATCAGGCCTTCTAACGGCCCTTAAATATGTATTTACATAAAACAGACCATAAATATTCCGACACACGTCGGCATATGACAGGAGCCAAGAAAGCTGCTGCAGACTTTGTCTCAGTGCCTCTTCAACCCTTCCTTATAGAAAAATACTTCTCCTGCCTTCCGAAAATTTGCAATCAAAAGCATGAATGCTATCCTGTGTGACCCAGTGAGGGATGTGCTAACCACCTAAGCTAAGAAAAGGAGGAAAGAGCACAAATTCAGGGTGATCACGGGGTACCACAGCCTCCTTTTCACTTTGCACCTTTGTTTCTTATTAAAGATCAGTCACAAATGCAACTCTGGATTATAACGTGGGTGTCCAAACACCCTCCCCTCACAGACACTCCTATAGGTTTTATGCTTGTGTAATCACAAGGTACTCTATAAGGGAAGAAGATTTTAAATGAATAAAAGAGAAAAGGACTCCAATTTATATAACACTACATTGGAAATAAAGAAGTTTCCCCATCCTTCTGATCAGAATCTCATTAATTTCAAGGTCAGAATTCCATTTCACTTTGGGAGACAGACTCATTTAATTTTTCTCCACCCAGGCGTATTCCTGTGTGAGGGATCCATCTCCATGGGGGACGCCACCACCACACAATGCAAACCAGGCAAACAGAAGAGTTATGGCTTTGACACTCAGAGGGGAATGGATATCCATGTCTATGAGTTCTGACTTGACTAACAAGCTTCCTCCTGCTCTGGAGTCTGATACAGGTTTGGGCTAAAAAGATAGAAAAATGGAGACAAGCTGGATCTGTTAGGTAAGAAGAAAGGGATCTCGATCTCTAGATGTTACTTTGTGGCACGTTAGTTATGAGAGGATTTCATTTTCAACTTGTATTTGGAGAAAAAAAGAGGCAGAATCTGTCACACCCTAACACAAGGCAGTTTTAGCTGGAGGTCACACTACAACTAGCCTCGATCACTTACACATCACTGGACAAACAAAAACTAAAATAAAATAAAACAGACCAACACAATGCCGATACCTGTTCAGCAGGTATATCCAAGAAGCAAGATCACAAGACACACAAGTCAACAGAAAGTGAAAAGGTGAAAAAGAGCCAAAGCCAAAGTGAGAGAGCAACACTAGCAGTGGTGCTGTCAGCCAGCAGCCTTCTGCCTTAAGTGGGGAGGTCTCTGGCTTACAGACGCTGACATAAAAGACACACTTGCAACATATTTCAAAACCAAAGAGCGATGGATTTACAAGGCAGGTTGATTTTATGATGACTTTTATTGAAAAGGTACGCTGGGTTTAGGCAGATGCCTTTTAGCGCAGGAAAGTTAACACAGTGCCTAATTCAAGGAGACAGCCTGAGGAAGCAGTGGCGACAAGGGAGAGAGCTGCAATGTCTCTATTACTCTCCTCGGCATCATAAAGAGGAGAGAAAAAAATGGTATTCGTGTTGGTGGTTATAGAGAGGACGGGAGCACGAACAAATAGAGAAGAGGGGAAGGCAAACCTCAGATGTAGTTTTCTTAAGAAAATAAAATGAAGCAAATCTGAGAACAAAGGGTTGGGTGGAAAAAACACCCTCAGTTCATAAATTCTCACCAGGCTTGAAGAAAACTGCTCTGTCTACCCACAGCCCAAAAGCTTCAAAACACAATTATTTTCTGATTATATTAGAACAAAAGATTGCAGGGTTCAGCACTCCTAGTCTACAAGTTCCAAATAAAGGTTTAGTTCCAGCTATGAGTAAGTGTAGCCATAGCCCAACAAGGCACTTGGAGAACATGAGAAAAAGCTGTTTCATAAGCAGAAATTAATAATAGTTGTGAACATCAAATATGGAGCAGTCACACAGGTCAACCGTATCTAGTCCTAAAAGTGAGCCCCAGGATAAGCATCCAGCAAACCTGTGAAATCCCAAGAGAAGTCAGCTTCCTAGCCTGGCAATCGCAAGGAAAACACAGCTGTTTGAAATGCTTTATGGTGATTGACGACACCTTTGTCCTTCTCTGAAAAATAGCCTGATGTGGACAAGGGCTGAGAGTTGTGAAAATAGAATCACGTGGAGTCTGCTGGATGTGATACAATGGAAAAGCTAAAAAATAACACAGATCAGACAAACATAACGAGGACAGCAAAGAGAGGAGGGGCGGACATGTTTCTTTAGGCCCCCCAAATTCCCTAGGAGCCTACTCTTCTTAATGAAATGCCATTCACTCCAGTACATCTGGGGCACCCCTCTTCGCTCCAGAGTGCTCAGAGAATAAGCCCGGAGAGAAAGGCTGTGCTGGGGCCAACTTGCCTCTGGCTACCTTCAGAAAAACATTTCAGGAACTATCAGTGCTCAGTGATGAGAGACAAGCAAAGGTTAGCACTCCACAGCTAGCAAAAGGGAAGTAGTTGGCCCTTCCCATTACTAGGAGCAAGCAAAACACCACCGACCTGTTGAACACCACGGTGACGCAGGGCTTACTGGGGGTAAGGGAGGGCTCGAACCAAAGTACTTACATCTGTCATTCCGATCTTCTGGGCTAGATGAGGCTTCTCGATCAGAAATGAGGCCAGAGACAGCAAAAATCTTCTTCCCAGTGTCATCAACCTTTAGTGAACCGGGGGAGCTAGATGGCAGCTGTGTCCCAAAGTCATATTCCTTGCCATCTGCATCTGAGAAGCGTAAGTGGGGAGACTCTGTGTCATGGCAGTTCTTAAGTCGCTTGGCCGGCGTAAAGGCTGACTGATAGCTCTCCCGGTCCTCGGTGGAGGCAAAGGGCCGGAAAGCCCCCACACCACTATGATTCAGCATACTGATTGGGGTGCAATCTAGATTTGGGGGAGCAAATTGAGGGTGGAGGTGTAGTAGAGAAGGGGGGAAATCGCGATTGGCAAAAGTGCCTGGCACCCCACCTTGCCGATGGTACATAGAGGCAAAGGTATAGGAACCGTTGGTGAAAGGAATATGCACGTCCTTGTCAACTGAGACAGGTACACCAAAGGGTCGTGGCTGCTGACAAGGGATGGAAGCATCACGGCTGGCCTCAGCCGTGGATGCCAGGACCATCAGGGCTGGGGACGCCAGAGGGTTGGGAAGGTAGGATGAGTTCTCCATCTTGAAGGCTGCCCGGTGTAAGTCCATCGGAGTCTCTTTCTGTGGCCGGCGTTATACAAGAAACAGTCTTCCCTGGGAGGGAGGCCAAGCAGCACTTTGGATCAGGGCAGGGAATATTACTGGGGAATCATTCCCTTCTAAGACCTGTGGAAACAGCAAAGAGAAAAAAAGAAGGGGGAGGAAAGTCAGGGGGAGGAAAAAAAGGGAAACCCCAAGTGATTGAAGCACCATCCTTATGGCTTACAGATGCTCGGGCAGGAGACACCACAGGCTTTAGGAGCCAGTGGGCAGCAGCATCAGACCATTTTCATTCAGGAAAATCAATAGACAACTTACTGTGATGTACGCGTAGCTGACTTTGGTCCCTACACGTTCCGGGTGAAATGCGCCTGAGCCCAGCAAAGAAAAAAATATCATAAAACCTCCAAATACAATATTCCCTGAACAAATGAGCTTTGGAAGGCCAAGTCATCCAGTAGATTAAGTAGGGGTCTATATTTTAAAGGGCTTCCACCGGCATCCACCACTCACGGCAGGCCTGATGTTCAGAGACCAGATTCTACCTATACGATTTCCTACATATGCATCCTCTCTTCATCTTCCCTAACAACGCCCTAATACTGAAATATCCCTAATTCAAGTTCATCTAGACCAGGAACACTTGTACATATTAATTGGTACAAAGTATACATATGGATAAATGATACACATTGACACATAATACACACACATCTTCATGCATCACCTAAGACTGCTTCCAGAAAAAAGCGCTATGTGAACAAACAGCATTAACATTTATTTTTGATCACACCCCTCTCTAATCACATGGGCTTTCTGTTTCTCTTTTCTGAGAAGGAACAAAACCTTCATCAATAAAATGCCTGGCGTCTCTGACAATATTTAAAACCATAATGGGCGCCTTTGGCATACGCTCTCTAGAAGCGTCTGTCTTCCAGGGGCAGCAAAGAACGGATCAGTAATTTTAGTTACTAATGCACTCACTCTTAAGTAGATTTGTAAACTGCCTTGGATTTGCCATTAACATTTAGAAGAAAATGTTAACAAAATTTCTGACTTATTTTGCTCTGCTTACTGGCCCAGTCAGAGCTGATGTCCAATAAAGGCCTCCGGAACAAATTGGAGTTCAGAGAGACTTCTTTCAGTTTCCCTTATAAATTTAGGTTGTACATTTTCATAGTCACTGGTTCCCTTCCAAAATGTATTTTGAGTGGGGGCTGGGAGAAGGGCTATATATCAAAAGCCAGGACAACATAAGATGAATGCCAGGACTTACTAGCATCAAAAATATACATAAAATAGAAACTTAATGAAACTCAAAGCATAACCAAAAAAATCACCATCTGCTATAAATTATAACCTTTAAATTGAGAGTCACATCAGAAATAAAATCTACCTCCTCCCTGTTAAAAAGCCCACCTGGAGTATCTTTGGTATTCCCTCAAATAGAGAAACCTCAGTTAAACAGTAGATGAATCCTCCTGGCTTAATGCAGTGCAAAGAGAGTATTTCCTTCTCCCATCCTGTAGCAGACACGTCAATGACTGTTATTAATTGGGAAGATGAGTGGACACCATCAGACTGCTTCCTCATTTGGCATCTTTCCTTATAGACATCACTGCTAAATTACCAGATTATGTATCTCACATTAACGGATTTTTCTCTCTTCCAAATTTTAAATAACTTTCCTGTCAAGTTATAACAGTGCAGGGAATGATTTGCCAAGGACAGCCAGTTAGCCTGACAAGTCTGGGAATCCTGTTCTTGGCTGTTTTCTAGTCAGATTAATGGTCACACAACATGGATGCTCTGAAAGTGGGTCTAGGGCTGTTCCAAGGGTTCTAGGCAGCTCTTCACAACAGAAAGAGCTACTTGTCTATCAACAAGCAGTATTATACGAGGCAAACTGGAGGAAAGGCCAAACAACACACTGAGTCTGAAGGGAGGAATGTTTTCCCCTCAAAATACCACCCCGCCATTCACTTGCTATTTTTACTTCCTAGATCACCTCATTATCTTAAATGAGTTTCATAAATTAGTAATCTGGTGACAGCACCGGACACTCCAACAGAACCTGGTGAATCACTCAACCCTGCTTATTCATTTGAAAACTTCATTACACTGAAGATAAATCAACAATATTTTTCCAGGCCACATCTCTTTTACTTCACTGAGTGGGCGTTGGTCTCTATGGGGGCGGGGGGAGTGCTTTTTCATTTTCCCTTTTCTTTCTTACCCTCTTCCTCACATTAACAACTTGTATAGATGAGGCTTCAGCTGACCACAGTCATTATGAAAATCTATAGTTAATACACTCCCAATGTCAAAATGTCATGGGTTTAAACACAGAACCCAAAATAAGAAAACTAACTGACCCTCTTAATTAAAAAAATATGGATTGTAAGATAATCAGCTTGATGGAGCATTTGGGTGACTGTGAAGAACCGGGCAAAGGGAAAGTAAGTAACTGTTACTTTTCTGCTTCTATGCTGATTTTTTTTAATTTAGCACTTCGTGCAAATCCAGATTAAAATAACTCCAGCTATTGATCCGAGCAGTGGAATTGACATTAATTTTAGTTCACTTCTCACTTTGCAAAGGGATCAATAGGAAGTAATAACAGCTGACATCCCCGCTGAAAGGAGGAGAAAGAAGGGCTGAAGACAGAAATCGAAAAGCAACCAAATAAATCATCAGCTACTTTTCCACGGCATCAGACAAACTCCAAACAGATTGCAAAAAGTCTTTGTTGAATTAACTAAACAAGGAGGAGGGATCAATCCACGAAGCTAAATAAATTGTCTGGCAGGCAGTGAGGTTGGACGGAGGGACCAACAAATATTGAGTTTTAAAAATTTCCCAAATCCTTGACGTGATGGGTTTGGTTCAGTTCTGTATCTGCGGGAGTTTGTTTGTTTCTTAAATCACATTCCCAACCCTGGTTTAAAGTGATTACAAAACGCCAGCTCTCTGAATAATTAGTGAGATTACTAATTGCGTGGTTAAACATGCCAGAACCAAGACAAATGAAACGAAGACGCCCGCGTTTGGAACGTGAAAATGTCTGAGGCTGGGCTGATGCGCAGCGCTCTGCGCTGTGCGGAGCGAACTAACCACTTTTGCACAGAAAAACCGAAAGCCCAAGAGAAAGTCTCGAAGAGTAGGTCATCTCCCATCCCATCCTCTGCCCATCCCGGTCCGGGGTCTGGGCTTCCTGACCCGCGCCGGGGATCGGCGTAGAAGGAAGCGGTGCTGCCTCTGCTGCCTCCCCGGTAGCTGAGAGCCAAACCCATTTGCAAATGACTGCCACAAAGAAAGCTGCAAAGGGCTCTCTCCCGGAGCCGAGCTCAGGGCGCCCACCAAACTACTACTCTGCTGGCAATTAAAATGCACACACAACACTCCTCTGCTTATTACAACAGGTGATATTTTTGTGGTCTCTGAACCGTTTCCAAAAGCCAGGAATTAAAATAATCGAACAAATTAAACGATATTTTTCCTTTGCATAAATAAACTTTTAAAAAATTAACAGGGAACTTAAAAAGCAAAGAACAATGGGAAATGAGGCAGAGTAGTGGGGGGTTGTTAAGAACGCAGGAAAGATTTTTTTTTTTTTTTAAGTTCACAGACTTCTTCGCTTGAAGAGAATTCCCGCACACCAAATGCCCAGGGGGTATTTGGAAACACCGCTCTAACAGAAATTTTACCACCAGATGCCAGAGCTCAGAGAACATAAGGCTAACAGTTCCCGGGCTAGGGCCGACGCCTGCGGTTCTGGCATGGCCGGGTATCGGTCCCAGATTTGGACCCGGATTCAGGCCCAGCTTGGCTAACGGGTGCGAATCAGAGACAGCCCGGGCCAGTCCAAGAGTGCGGGATCGCTGGGATACCGACTTAGCGAGCGGGTGCAGAATTCAGCTCGGAAGTCTCGACCGGGAAAAACCAACTCTTTTGGGGAAAACGGGGCAAAAAGAGGTGAAGGCGAAACCTACATAAACTTGGGGCCAACATGGAGCGGAGCCCCATACTCTTTGGCCTGACCTCTCCCTCCGGCTCTCGGTTGTCTTTGTATATAGAATACTCTAGGTCCCAACAACCTCCGCACGAAACCATCTGCGCCTAACTTTTGGGCAACCAAGGCGCCAGTCCGGGAAGAACCGACACGTGCAAGGGCCCCTGGTCCGCAGCGGCGCGGGGCCCGCGGGGCAGGGGCACGGAGCTGCCAGCCTTCGACCGAAATCTAAGACCCTCCAGCCCCCGAGCAGCCCCGCCCCGAAGGTCACCCGGGTCCCGCCGCCGCTCGTCACCGCTCCAGCGGGCAGCCGCGAGCTCCTCCACTCCCGTTCTCCTGCAAATGCGGACCCGCGCGGGGCTGCCGGGCCTCCCAGCTCCTGGGCTGCGGGAGCGGGGTGCGGGAGGGAGGGTTCTGGCGCCCACGGCGCGGCTCGCAGAACAGGTGTGTGTCCCCGCTCACTCCGCGCCCGGCCCGGGCCCCTTCAGCCACCAGCGGCGCGACGCGGCGCCGCCCCGTCCTCGGCCTTCCCCAACCTCGCTCCGAAGCGCAGCGAGCGAACTCACGCCACTTTTGCCAGGTCTCTGCGGGCCAGGAGGGATCGGCACGAAGACGCCAGCCGCGCTTTTCCTCGACGCTCTTTCTGCCTTTCCCCTCTCTGCTCATTCCCCTTTGCAGGAAGAGCCCACGAGACGGAAAGAGGAGGAGGCCAGGCAAGGCGAAGGCCCCCCGCTCTCTCTGCTCCCTCCAGTCCCTTCGCTGCTTCCTCACTGCCCGCCCTTTTTTCTCTTTATTTTTCCTTTCTCTCCCCTTCACCCCTCAAGCGGAGTCCGGAGCGGAGGCGAGAGGCATGACGCGGCTGCTGGGCGTCGTGGGCAGCGAGCGCCGTGCTCTCCCCCCTCAGCGGCTCCCGGGGCAGGGAGCCGGCGCAGGCGGGAGACCTCGGACGGCCTGGGCCGGCCAGGCAGGGCTGAGCCCCCACACCTATGGCCCGGGCCCCATGCACCCACCCAGTGCGACGCGCGCCCCGCTCAGGGCCGGAATACCGGCTCTCCGCTGGAGCCGCATCCACGACCCGAGAATGCAGCGTGTTCTTAATGGGAAGCGAGATCTCTTCCCCTGCCTCCTGGCTGCCCTAGTCTCCGCTACTTCGGAACTCCCGCGCGCCCTCGCCAGCTGGGGTCTACCCGGGGCGCGAGCTCTCGGAGAGGCTCCTGGAGCGGGGGACGAACCGGGCATCCCCTCGGATGGCCTCGCCACCGTGGGCGGCCTCGCCCGGGGGGCCACACGGAAGCTCTCCGCCCAAGTTTGTTGTGCCCTGGAAGAAAAGGCTTTCTCTTACAAAGCACAAAGGCGAAACGCCCAGGCCGAGCCCTGAAAAGCTCCGGGTTGGGGGGCGGGGGTGGGGTGGAGGAGGCTGGAGGCTCCGGAGCACGGTGGCGGGGCTGGGCTCCAGGCAGAGAAGGTCGCTCCGCCCGGGCTGACAAGCGCGGTGGCGGTGGCCGCAGGACCGCAGCGACCGGCGTGCTCGCTGAAAAGTTTTGTTCTCAAGTCAGAAGAGAAATTGTTACTCAGTTTAAGGCAGGTCTAAGATTAAAAATAAAACTACAAACAGAGTAACGCGCCCTAGTCTCCACGATCATCCTCCCGCCTTGCTCAGTAGAACCTCTGGGAGAGGGGTCCCGACCCCGAAAATCCCGGGAGACCCCACGTGTCGGGCTGCTCTACGGCCAGGCCGGTCCAGCCTGGCGGAGCGGGGAGTTTACCCGTGGCATTTAGAACGGTCCGCCTCTGTGCTAGCACCTGCCTCCTTCCTGCCCTCAGAGGATCCCCCCATCCTACCCCACCTCCCTCCCTCCACACTATTTACACCCGCCCCCGCTAGGAAAAAGCCCAGCACCCGGGGCCCTGGGCTAAACAGCCACTCCTTGGGTACCCGGCGGAGCCGGCAGTGTGGGGTGGAGGCTGTCTGGGTCGTCTCTCATTCCAATCGCCCCTTCTCCATCCCGCCCGCCGCCTCGGGCTCCCCACTGAGTACCACCCAGCCCCGGCCTCGCCGGAAATCCACGCGGGGTACGCAGGGGAGCCCGGAAATCACCGGGGGGTGCAGCAGGGAACCCGGCGAGAAGGCATTCTCGGGAACGACCCAAACAAACTGGGAATGGGGCTTATTAAAAGATGGAGAAAAGAAGTCCCGCTCCCTTCCCTTGCAGTGCCCTCACCCTCCCTACTTGTCCAATTCCCGCGTCTGGTCCCTCCCCTTTGCACCTCCCCCCCACCCCCCAAATAAAACACATTAAGGAAAACTCAAGACGGAAAGTTTGAGCGAGGCAGCGCACGGAGCGCGCAGGGCACCGACGCCGAGAGGCTCCGTCGCGAAGATCCAAGACGCGCCAGTCCCGGTCCCAGCCCCTGCCCCCGTCCGGGAGGAACCGCCCGAATCCCTAGGAAACGGACCCGGAAAGTTAGCCAGGTTCCTGAACAAGCCGGCCGCCCTCGCACCCACCCCTCTTGGGTACGCACACACGTCCACACCCCTTTCTGATCTCCATACTTGCCGTGGAAATTCCTTGGGAGAACGGTCGCACTTTTCAGGACACGGAGGGAAACAGGCGGAGAGCGTGGTGCATGAAAAGTCCCGGGTGCGCAGAGCCGGCGGAGGCAGTGGCGGCGGCGGCGGCGGCAGCAGCAGCAGGCGGCTGGCCCCGGGTTTGTGTTCGCGAGCTGCCTGGGATTGCATGTACAGATCAAGAGACTCGGTTGGCGTGAGAGAAGGAGCAGTGCTGCCTCTCAGCGCTGGCTCTAATCAGTGAATGAGCCTCCACTCTCCCAGGGACTCGGAGACACACACACGCGCGCGCGCACACACACGCACGCACACATTCTCTCACACTCACACACATACAGGCACTCTGAGCACTGAATACATTAGGGGACTAAGGGACTCTGGGAAATGAAGTCCAGACCCAGGGCACTCCTGGATAACAGACCTGCTGGCCCTCACCAAAGAGCTTGGAAGTCTTGGGGTCACGAGCCATTGTGAACTAAAGAGAGCGTTGGCTTTTGTTTACATCCCTCCGCCCCCACCCGCAAAGGTCTCAGTGAATGGTTTGATGCTTGCTCTTCTTCCTTTCCTGAACCAAAAGGGATCAAGAGTAAATGGGCAAAGCTTGAAGACTGGTATCCACTGCTGCTTAAATGACCCCCCAAATCCTGGCTCCTTCAGAATCTCTGCCTTTTTCCAGAAAAATCTTACCTGCTGCTTTGTTCCTGGAATGCTTCTCTGGGTCTTTGCCTATAATAATAAAATAATAAATGAATATTAATAAAACTGTAACTTTTGAAGGAGGTGGAGTGGGCCTGGTTTAGCATCCAGATGTGGGAATAAAATTTTTTATTGGTGTTTTATCAATGTTTATATTACAGTTCATTCTTTTCTGATCATTTCATATCATCCTACAATTCACCAAACACAGACAGATAAATAGGGGAAATGGATAGAGAACTAACATTCCTGAGTGCTTTCTAGGAGCCCGGTTATGGGACTAGATGCCTTACATAATCTCATTTACTCCTTAGATTAATTCTGGAGATAATATTACCACTAGTTTATAGAAGAGGAAACTGAGGTTGAAAGGGTTTTGTAATTTGCCCATGGGAAAGTGGTTAACAAGTCTAGGAGAGCAAGTAGTTCTAGTTCTGAAAGCAAAGCTCAACCAAAATCAAATCGTGGTTTAAGAAGTCATTCCTTTGTTTTGTGGTTCAGTGTCTAAAACCTCAGAGTTCTCATCTGGAACAAAAAAGCCGGGGAAGTGGTGAGGTGAGGAGGAATGGAGTACACACTGATAATACACCTTACAGAGAAGCACATAGGATTATAAATTGTCTAAAACAAATGAGACTCAAAATCTCATTCTTGCTATTATTTCATTGTCCTTTTTACTTATGTTTAACATTAAGGTAGCATATAAATATTAAGTATGTTTAGGTATATATGTGCTATTTATATTTTTCAATTGTAATTGGCAACTCTAAATGATTAATTTGCTCACATGTACCACTATTTCTGTCTCTATAAGTCATGATATCAGGGTTGTTTGTTAAGGAATTCTTTTTTTTTTTTTTTTTTTTTTTTTTTTTTGAGATAGTATTACTCTATCCCCCAGGTTGGGTGCAATGGGGTGATCAAAGCTCACTGCAACCTCTGCCTCCCAGGTTCAAGCGATTCTCCTACCTCTACCTCCCCAGCAGCTGGGATTACAGGCGTGTGCCTCCATACCTGGATAATTTTTGTATTTTTAGTAGAAATAGGGTTTCATCATGTTGGCCAGGCTGGTCCCAAACTCCTGACCTCAAGTGATCTGCTCGCCTCAGCCTCCCAAAGTGCTGGGATTACAGGGGTGAGCCACCACGCCTGGCCTGTTGAGGAGCTTCTAATCCATGTTTAGCCATGTGCTCATACACCAGCATTTATGATGTTAGCTTCTATTCTTTCCACTAGATTATTCTTTCCTGCTGGATTGTAAACATTATGAAGTCAAGACCATGTTTGTTGTATTCTACGTCATACTCTCAGCATCTAACAGCATCAGTCTCTTAGTTGAATGAATAAATAAGGATCTAAAATGGAACAAACTTCTATCCTCAAAGAGCTCACCATCTAGTAGAGGAGACCAAGAAAGAGTTAGGAAATCAATTTCATGATCACTATAATTAGGATGACCATAGAATTTATTTATCTAACTGAGATAAGTTTGATGATTAAAAAAAAGGGGGGGGACACTTAATAATTGTTCTGGGATGACAAGTGTGAACAAAGGCCATCCTGGGCCAAGCAAGTTGAATGGTCACCCTGGCTACATAAGGTGTGTCATTCATTCATTTAACAAGCATTTATTGAGAACTCGCTGGTGTGGTTCTCAATTAAAGGAATTATAAGCCACTGATTTCCCTAGAAATTGAGGTATAAAACATTGAGCAGCAAGATAGGCAGGAGAAGTGGGCCAAATCACAAAAGGCTTTGTATACTAAGCTAAGGAAAGTAGATGTTATCCTACAGATGATGAGAAACCCCTAGAGGGTTTTAGGGGTGTGACAGGGTAGGATTTCTGTTTTAAAACAAGCACTAGTTGCTGGGTGGGAAAGGTGGAGCTTAGAAAGGAGGCAGGGAGGCCAATTAAAAAGTCTATTACAGGTAATTCAGTTGAGATATAGTAGAGCCTGAATCAAGGTACTGGGGCAGAGTGAGTGGAGAGTGGGGGACATATTACAGTGAGATCTAAAAGGTAGAATCAACAGGATTTAGACACTTTAGTGAAGGCAGAAGGAAGACCCTCTGTAAATCCTAAATAAGATTTTATTATTAATAGCACAAGATGCTGTCAGTACTTTAACGTTCATCAGTAGTAAAAGGCTCCCTCAGATCAACTTACAGAGTTCCCGTAGATCCAGTGCATATTCTCACAGATAGGTGATACAGATAAGAAGCCCTGTTCAATCAGCAAGCAAATATTTTTAGCTGCTACCACATGCAGGGGTCCTCACTATGATGCAAGTACTTAGAAACTTCAGGAAATAATCACTGTCTATAACCACAATCTAAATGAAAAAAATAAATGCAAACCCCTGATAAAACCACATCAAAATTACATAATGTAAAATTGAATATGTAATACCTCACTAATTCACAGGTCATACGTCCAGCAACCTCAGCTATCCAAAACACAATGAAGCAGGAAATAAGCAAAAAGGGTCCCAGAATAGCCAAAATAAACATTACAGAGTCCATGCACTAAAGTTAACACATTTCCCTCCTAGGAGAATTACACAAGCCTACATTCAGAGCCGATTTATCCTTTCTTAGGTACAATTCTAATAAGCTTGATTATTTGGCTTTCCCATTCACAGCTAATTAAGATTGTCAAATTAAAAGGGGGCAGCCATTAAAAAGAATGATATAGACTTGGATGTACTGACATGGAAGGATACCTATTATATATTGTCAAGTGAGAAGAGCAAGTCATATAACAGTATATATAATATGATTCAATATTTGTCCATATACATGTACACACACATTGACAGAAAAAGGCCTGTAGGGATACATTAAACCGTTAACAATGGTTATGGCTATGGAGTCAGAGTGTGGACGTGGCAGGGTGGGGGGTTAGACAGGAAAGAGGGGAGGACTTTGACTTTTTACTCCATAGACTTCTGTTTGTTTTCAGTGAACATATATTGGTTTTGTAATTTTAATATCCATTAAAACATATAAAAAGAGCAAAGGGTAGTGTTGTTAGAGCAAGAACACTGACAATGAGAAATGGTGACCGCACTGTAAGAAGCAAGCACCATAACTCAAAAACTAGAAGAAAATGGGGTTATTTGGTGTGAAGGCAAAAAGCCCTATCCCATCAGTGGTCCCAGCGGATGTCATGAATTCCAATCAAACATACCCTGATACTTTTGGGGATAAGTCATCAAGGAACACATTACGCTTAGTATATTTTATTTATGAGAGCAAGCACATATGTGAAAATATAGAAAAGTAAATTTCTTCCAAAATGATTTAAACAGAAGATTTTGATACTTTAAGAAGTAAATTTCAAAAAAAAAAGAAGTACATTTCAGTTGTCTGGAAAATATGCTTTTGTGGAACACACCATTCCCTGAAGACGAGAAGTAATGGAGATATCACTTTATAATAAGGGCAGAGGCGATGCAGAGTAAGGAATGGTCCACAAATTTAACATTCAACAAACATTTATTGAGTGTCTACCAAGTGCCAATCACTAAGAATAGAAAGATAAATAATAGTGCCTGCCCTAAAGAGGCCTATAGTCCAGGAGCAGAGATGGATAACAAAGCAAATACATATGGTACAATGTGAGCAGTCCTATAATGGAAATTCTGAGTATAGGGTGGTAGAGACACAAAATAAGGAGGTGCTAAGCCTGCCTGGAGCTATTAGGAAAGGAGGCAGAGACACAAGTGGGTGTTTAAAAAATAACTATCTTATGGGATGACATCTAAGCTTTGTTAAAAATGACTGTTACATGGAATAACACTGAAGTTGGGCTTTGAAGGATAAGTAGAGTTTATCAAGGGAGAAAAATGGGAAGAGCACTCCAGATGAGCAAATAGCATATTCAAAGGCACATGAAATTTTCTGCCACATTCCGATAGTACATCTCAAATTTTTCCACAAGAAAGAGGTGGTGTAGATGGTCATGTCTAAGGACAAGCCTACAATGGCTGGCCACTAGCTTGAAATTTATGCATCCTGTTTATCTTGAAAAATGAATGGAAATTTTGCTTTCAACTCCACAAATATATTAAGCTTTAATATAAACCATGTTTTAAATTACTTATTATTTGACAGAACTGATGCTCCAGAAAGATGCACCACATTTATTTGATGCTTTCTCAGATCTGAAGTATAACACTAAATAATCCAGGGGCATACATTCCTAATTTGGAAAACATTCAGAAATTGGGCTGGAAGCTAAAAAAAAAAAGGGAGTAGAAGATATAAGGGAAGACTGGAAAAATAGATTAATGGACTGTAAAAGATCTTGTTTGTCACATTAAGGAACTAACTGGACACTCCCAGTGTCTAGCCAACTCTTTTTTGTACTTCAAGACTTTGCTTGGGATGGTCTCTTCCAGGAAGCCACCTAGCCCACCAGTCTCTCTTCTCCTCAAACCTGAGTATCATAGCAGTCTATGCATGCATCTATTCACTTAATCATCTTGTGTTGGAATTATCAACTGTTTGCAGCTTCCTCTACTAGACTCTGATCTGCTTAAAGCAGAATTCTGTCTTAGTTGTTTTGCATGGTACTTAGCACAACAGATACTGGTGTCTGTCGGACTGGACTGATTTAGTTAAGAGGACAAGATTCAGAAAGTACTACCTGGTCTAGACTCTAAGTTTCTTGAAGGGAGGGACGGCTTGTGTACCACTGTATCCCAAACACTTCACATTCACTGGAAATATCCCAATAGGTGATTGATAAAATGTGTGGAATGAATGTGTGAAAATTCTCAAGACAGGAATGACATGATTAGATCAGGGTTTAGAAAAATAAAATTCGAGGCAATTTTAATTGTAGATTGGTGACGGATAAGACTGGAGACAAAGAAATTAGGGAGAAAAAAATGCAAAAGAAACATAGGACATATTGGCAAAAGACTGCCTTTTCTTAAAAATATTTTTCTAATTGGCTAATATGATTAGATGTTTACATTTATCTTATAAGACTGGTCTTTCTATTCTCTTAGGATTTCCTGATGGAGGATATTCAGTTGCCTTGTTCTCTGACCCCAGCCCCCTTCAAGCTGGTGTCTCCATGTACATCTGGAGGTCATTGAGGGCAGTGACTACGTCTTATTCATCTTAGTATCTCCAATGCCTAGGACATGCCTGCTCAATAAATGTTTGCTGAATGAATGAACACATAAATTGATCTATTAGTATACTGTACTCAAGCTCTGACCAAGACGCAGAGGACCTAATGGTCCCCAGTGTGCAGGTTTCTGGATACAGGAAACAGAACAAATAAAGCAAGACTAGATACGAATGCACACCTATTCCACAGGTAACACAGGGTAAATTTCTCTCTCTGACCCCTCCATCCTCATTCTGAAGAATAACTCTCATTGAGTGAAAATCAATAAAAGTCATTTTAAGGGAAGTAGGTTTAGAAAAAGGCTCTGAAGGAGGAGAAAGGAGGAGGGGAACTTCAAGCTTGAGCAATTTGGACTTTTTAGATATATATATATATAAGAACTTGTAAGCTTCAAAAAACCTTTACAAAATAAAAAGTCTGCTTTTCCACACTCACTTTCAAAAAGAATCTCCCCCACCTATGCCCAACACATAAACCAGCAGCCTTTTTGAAATTTCCAGTTTTATCACCCAAAAAGAAAAAATAAATTCAGAGCAGAAATAATAAATCCTCCACTTTTATATTGACTCTAAACTTTCTGAAGTAGTTGCAGGCAGCTCCCAAAGACATTCAACCAATATCAATGCCCAGATTGGCCGTCTGGCAATCTAGCAACAAATATTCACTGACTACATACTATGAATCAAGGCATTAGGAAGAAGCTGTAAAAGATGTCCACCCCATCCCCCTAAAAAGGCATGAAACGCACTTCCTATCCCCTAAGAAGCTTGCAGAATTGTAGCATTAACTCATAATCAAAAGAAAGGTTAAATAAAACCAAACTCTATTTTACAATGTAGATAAACTGTATCAGATGAATAATACAGGCAAACTGTTGTAGGTTTTCAAAAGCCAGAGAAACTATCATGGTTGAAGACGTCCTCAAGTGTTTTGGACAAAGGTAAGATTTAAGTAGGGCATTAAAAGATATAGAAGTTGAAGAATGGAAAATATTACACGAATAATACCCAAGGTATGTCAGGGAACAATTTACTCAAGAATTGTGTCATGAAGTATTTGCAATGATAAGAGTTACTAAAATTTGACATGGAAATACAGCATCATAGTTAAGAGCAATTGAAGGCAGATCTGGGTTTGAATCCTATTTCTACCACTTGTTGGTTGGATGACCTTGTCACATTGACCTTCTCTAAAGCTCTGTTTCCAAAAGCTTAAAATGGAGACAATGTTAACTTCATAAAGTTAATGTGAGGATTAAATGAAAGGTACTCACCACGGTTCTTGTTGGCAAATAGTAAGGGTTCAATACGTGAGAGTTCCATGCTCTCCCTTCAAAGTGCAAGTCTGTGGCTTGAAACTTCTAGAGACTGAAAGAGTTTTTTTTTTTTTTTTTTTTTTTTTTTTAAGCATATATCAGAACAGACCTGTATAGAATGGATAGCCAGCCATTTTGCTTTCACCTTATCCAATACAGCGGCTATTCCCTGCTGATTTCCATTTGGAGCAAGATTTAGCATCCTTATTGTTTGATTTGGAAACATCCTTCTTCCTCTTCCTAAAGTACTCTGAATCTTGCTCACTTTCACTGTCATCCCCAAGCTTTTCTAGACAATAGAATGCTTCTGGAGGAAATGAGGGAACTGTGTAGATTTCAGATTCATGTTATTTGCTTGTATTCATTCATTGATTCAATAAATATTTATTGAGCAATTATTTTTGAAAGATTAAAGGCCGTCAAGTGGAAACTACTTCAAGTTCACACCCCTTACTTGCACCTGTTCCCTCTTCCCTTGTTCTCTCCTGTTACAGACGGGGAAGAAGCCCTCCTCCGATGAAAGGCGGGACAACTCCACCTGCACTTTGGAGCCCTGGTCTTCTTTTGGGGCCTTTGCACCTGTAGCACCTTTTTCCTGTTTCCAATCTCTTCCTCTTTAATGATTCTTTCTGTTCAGTACTTAAACACACTCAAGTGTTTCTCATTAAAAAGAGAAATTTTTTTTAAAAGAAAGAAAAATCCTCCTTAGTCCTTCATCTCCATCCTTCTCCAGTTCTAATGCTCTCTCCTCCCTCTTCTTCCCAGTCAAGCTTGTGAAAGTGTGGCTTCCAGATCTCATCTTTACTTTTTCACCTCCCACCTACTCTTCGAGCTCATCAATCCGGACTTTGTATCTGCCATTCCTCAAAAAAACGGCTCTCAGTAAGGTTATCAATTTTTATTTCTCATTTTACTTGACATTCCTTCTTTGAAATGCTTTCTTCCCTTGACTTTGGGGACATCACACCTTTCCAATTTTCTTTTTACCTTACTAGTAGCTCATTATTGCCCATTTTTGACACCTCTTTATGGGACCACTCAATGTTTTTCAGGGTTCTGTTTAATGTACACTTCTCTTCCCACTTGACTTTTTCCTAAGGTAAATGCATTTACTCCTATGGCTTTCTTACCGTGGATATACCTAAAGCTCTTCAATCTGTAGCTTCAGATCCTCATACCCAACAGCCTATCTAACCTGAATATTTCACTGGCACCTCAAACTCTGCATATCCAAGTTCCATCATCTTCATTCTCAACCTTCTCCTCTGGTGTTCCTCAACCCAGTAAGTAGCAGTATCAGCTAACCAGTGGTTCAAGGCAGAAATTTGAGAGTCATCCTTAACTATTCCTTCCTTACCATCCATACCAAATCAGTTGCTAATTTTCCCCCTTTTTTTTTTTTTTTCTGATGGAGTCTCACTCTGTTGCCCAGGCTGAAATGCAGTGGTGTCATATCAGCTCACTGCAACCTCTGCCTACTGAGTTCCAGCAGTTCTCCTGCCCCAGCTTCCTGAGTAGCTGAGATTACAGGCACCCACTACCATACCCAGCTACTTTTTTTGTAGTTTTAGTAGAGACGGGGTTTCACTATGTTGGCCAGGCTGATCTCAAACTCCTGACCTCAGGTGATCCACCCGCCTCAGCCTCCCAAAGTGCTGGGATTACAGGCGTGAGCCACCGTGCCCGGCCCATTTTCTCCATTTTTTTAACCAGTATCACCTCTTGCCCAAGCTATTGCAATAGCCTCCTTTTTAAAAGAGAAAATCTGCATATTGCTTTTAATGCTTAAATTATGGCTTCCTGTTGACCTTTGGATAAAGTCCAAAAGTCTTTAATGTGATCCACAGAGTCTTATATATTCTGACATCTACCTGCACTTCCAGCTTCATTCCGTGTCCTTTCCCCACTTCTGTCTGCTCTCCAGCCATGTTGGTCTTCTTTCAGCACATCAGTGACTCTCATACTCTCTCTCGCCCTAAGACTTTGCTCTCTCCCTTTTCTGTCAATCTCTACCTCCACCTATTGTAATAGCTACCTAGCTAATCCTAGCCATCTTTTCAGGTTTCAGCTTAACTGTTCTAGAACTGGAAGCAGAGTTGGTTAGTTCCCTCTTAATATGTTCACATGATGCTCAT
Organism: Cheracebus regulus; assembly: GCA_963574635.1. Classification (NCBI taxonomy): domain Eukaryota; kingdom Metazoa; phylum Chordata; class Mammalia; order Primates; family Pitheciidae; genus Cheracebus; species Cheracebus regulus. The sequence continues at coordinate 57,251 of CAUYQU010077097.1, forward strand.
CTTTTCTTCTCCTTTTTAATACCATTTGCTTTTATAATGTCCGCCTTCCCTAATAGTCTATAAACTCCAGAGAGACAGGGCCCATGCCTGTCTTATCAATGCATTCCTAGCACATAACATAGTATCTAGCAAATGGTAGATAATAACATGTTTATTAATTCATACGATCAGCTACAGAAAGAGTTTGTCTTTATTTCTGCAAAACCTTCCTGGAACCACCCCAAGCAGAGTTGATAACTTCAATATCAGCATCATCACTATGCCACACACTCTGTTTTTGCACTCACATTGTATTGCAATTATCTCTTTACATGTTTAACTTCTTTCTTTCCCTCTTTCCTTCCTTCCTTCCTCTTTCTTTTTGAAATAAGATCACACTTTCTTGCCCAAGCTGGAATGCAGTGGCTTGATCTTGGCTCACTGCAACCTCCACCTCCCAAGTTCAAGTGATCCTCCTACCTCAGCCTCCCAAAGCTGAGGCATACCACCACACCCGGCTAATTCTTTCTAATTTTTTATGTTTTTTTGTTGAGACAGGGTTTTGTCATGTTGCCCACGGCTGGTCTCAAACTCAGGAGCTCAAGCAATCTACCTGCTTCAGCCTACCAAAGTGCTGGTATTACAGGCATGAGCCACGGCACCCATCCCATTTAACTCTCTTTCTTAAAAAATTAGCTTCTTGTACATCAAGATTATATCATATTTGTAGTGTTATCCCTAGCACTTCACTTGGTATCTGGCACAAAGTTAATGCTCAATAAAGACTTATAGAATTAAATCAGCAGGGCCAGGTGTGGTGGCTCACGCCTGTAATCACAGCACTTTGGGAGCCCAAGGCAGGTGGATCACGAAGTCAGGAGTTCAAGACCAACCTGGCCAAGATGGCGAAACCTCATCTCTACTAAAAAATACAAAATTAGCCGGGCACAGTGGCAGGCACCTGTAATCCCAGCTACACAGGAGTCTGAGGCAGGAGAATCGCTTGAACCTGGGAGGCAGAGGTTGCAGTGAGCTGAGATCATGCCACTGCACTCTAGCCTGGCAACAGAGCAAGACTTCACCCCCCCCCCCCAACCAAAAAAAAAAGAATTAAATCAACCAACTGCCAACTGACTAGATATGAGACTTGAAGGAATATGGAAAATCAGAGATAAACTCTGAAGTCTCATCTAGTCTTTGACAGAAATGGATAAATTGGTGAAGGAGACTGGGTGGTTTAGAAAGTAAACATATGCGGTTCCAAAGCATAGGTATTGACAGTGGTAGTAACAAAGGGGAAATTTTACACTCAGCGAGAAGGTCAGTAAAGCAGTGGGGTCCTGAAAAGGGCACTATGAAAGTTATTCCACGGTAGAAAGCCATCTGCTATAGTCAGGAGAGGGCTGATAGGCTACATTCTAATTTGCCTAAGACAGTCCCAATTTACACCTGTTGTCTTAACATAATAATTGATGATGCCTGCCCCTTTACACTCTCAAAGTGTTCAGATAAGTTACATGGCCAGCCTACAAGAAGATTACATGAATTTGGAAAATTTGAGTAAATTACGGTCAATAACATTTAATACAAGAGCATGGCAAGGAATTAAAGTGAGTCCACGTTGAAGCAGGTATTCTATAGCCACTTTTAAGTAAATGGTGTCACTTAATTTTCACACACACACAAAAAAAACAAAACCCTGATAGGCATTTTCATCCATATTTCACAGATAAAATAATTGAAATTCAGATCAAGTAACCTTCTCAAAAAGTTAACATGGCTAAAAAAGCAAAACTAAGTATAAAGAAATAATTGAAAAAAGAAAATCAAAAGAGGACACATCTGAAAGTCATTGAGCAGTAGCTTCTCTGATACTTGCAAGCATTTTGAGTGGGAAGGGAAAATAAGGCATCAGTATGAACACCTTCCCTACAACATAGGGCAGCCACCACTATCAAGATCCCTCCTTCACTGTAACTCGCAAAATCATCATCCACTATTTTCTGGAGCAATGGGCATCATTGTAAGTCACCCTTCTTTTCCCAAGAGGGAAGTAATTTCAGGAAGTAACTTCAATGAAATGGAAAGTAGATACTTCCAGACCAGGACATACCTAACTTCAAAATAAGCTTATAGTAGTGAAAAATCAAATATTAAGGGACAAAGGTAAGTTAATGTTGGCTAAACAGATGAGATATAAATGCAGGCTGGATGAGGTGGCTCACATCTATAATCACAGCACTTTGGGCTGATGAGGGAGGAGAATGGCTTAAGCCCAAGAGTGTGAGACTAGCCTCTGTGGCATAGTGAGACCCCATCTCTACAAAAGATAAAACTAAAAAGTTAGCTGGGTGTCATGGCATACACCTGTAGTCCTCACTATTCAGGAGGCTGACAGTAGGAGGCTCATTTGAGCCCAGGAGTTTGCGGTTGCAGTCAGCTGTGATCACACCACTGTACTCTAGCCTGGGCAGCACAGCAAGATCTTGTCTTTAAAAAAAAAAAAAAAAAAAGGGTTGGGCACGGTGGCTCTGCCTGTAATCTCAGCACTTTGGGAGGCTGAGGTGGGCAGATCACCTGAGGTTGGGAGTTTGAGACCAGCCTGGCCAGCATGGTGAAACCCGTCTCTGCTAAAAATACAAAAATTAGCCAGGCGTGGTGGTGCACATCTGTAATCCCAGCTACTCCGGAAGCTGAGGCAGTAGACTTGCTTGAACCCGGGAAGCAGAGGTTGCAGTGAGCTGAGATCATGCCATTGCACTCCAGCCTGGGCAATAGACCAAGACTCTGTCTGAAAAAAAAAAAAATATATTGCAATAAAAATAAAAGCAGGAGATGGGCAACCTACCCTAAGGAGAATTCAGAAATCAATATGTAGAAGTGAAAATTCCTCCAAAAGTTGAATAGAAGCTAAGCAATGGAGAGGTACAAAAGAGAAATTGCAGAGGAGCCACATGAGACAAAAAAAAAAAAAAAAAAGAAAGAAACATATCATGGGGATGACTTAAAGGTTCTAAGCTGGAAAATGGGTTGACTCTTGTGATGATTTCTTCAAAGTCAGTGAAAATTGCATTTTTGCAGTAACTATCCTTCAGTCTTTCCCAAGAGCTAAATAAGGTGCTCTTTATTATGCAATAATACTAGTTTCACTTTTTACTGCTTCCCTCATTGAACGACACCTAATAAGCAATTACAATTCAGCTCTGTTGTATCTTTTCCATTCCTTTCTTTTGAAGACTAGAAAGAAATGAATGCAGCAGCACATATGCAGTTAGAATTTCACTTCATGGTAATCACTTTTAAGAAACACTCTGCAAAAATGAGTTGTGTTTAAGAATGCATTTTGTATATTTCCTTTCCATGGAACAACACAGTCTAGTAAAAAGAACAAGTACTGAGATAGCATGGGGAGAAATGCCAGATATAGGTGAAGGGGAGGAAGGCAACAAATAACACTGCCACGTGTGTACCTATGCACAATATTGTATGTTCTTCACATGTACCCCAAAACCTAAAATGCAATTAAAAAAAAAAAAAAGAACAAGTACTATAAGCAAGAAGTCAAGACGTTGACTAGTTGTAGAACTCAGGTAAATCATATACTTTCTTCTTCTAATAGGTTTTTTCTTCCTGTATTGCAGAAATTTTTTTGGTGACAAATTTTACACAAAAGTAAGGTAGGTATTATTAAGGAACACCTTTTAAATATTAAATCCATTTTTAAATAATTATAAAAGCAAGCAAATAATTAAATTTTCTTGATTCATTTCCTTTTTATTTGAGATGGAGTCTCGCTCTGTTGCTCAGGCTGGAGTGCAGTGGTGTAATCCTGGCTCACTGCAATCTCTACCACCCAGGTTCAAGCAATTCTTCTGCCTCAGCCTCCCGAGTAGCTGGGATTACAGGCTTGCGCTACCACGCCCAGCTAATTTTTGTATTTTTAGTAGAGACGAGGTTTTGTCATGTTGGCCAGGCTAGTCTTGAACTCCTGACCTCAGATGATCCACCCTCCTCGGCCTCCCAAAGTGCTAGGATTATAGGCCTGAGCCACCATGCCCATCCCATTTCCTATTTTTTGTAATAATCTCACACTTTATTGAATAAAAACTTACGAAACTTAAGAGTTTGTGGATGTGATAGAGGTCAGGTTAATGTTTGTATTTAAGTAATAATTCAAATTATATGACCTTTTCTTAATTTACATATAATCAGTCAATAAGCAAACATTTGTTCAGTGCTCCACTGTGTGTTAGGAATTATCCTAGGCTGTTTAGGGGAGTAACACAAAGTACTATACATTACCAAATCAAAGATAGTTTAGATTATAAGATGCATCCCCATTTCAGAGCTGTTAAAATGTGGGATAATATGCATCTTAGAATTGATTATATGTAGGTAAAAAACAAAGAGCTTCCACAGTGAGAAAAGAATGGAATATATCCATAAAAAGTACCAAATGAGTATTAGAGACAAAAAGGTTCTCAGAAATTCAATGGAGCAAGAAGTTACAAGGAGCCGAGGGTGGCAAGGAAAGTGCACTGTGTATGACACTGGCCTAGTTCTGCTAATGTATTTTCTATTGATTCTATAAGGTGTTGGCAAGGAAAGGACAAATTGAAAACCAAGCTTTATACTTTACCTCCTGAAGTGTGACAACTTTCAGTTTTGTTAAGACTTCTGAATTCTATTACTACAGCAACCCGAAACCAATGTTTAGTGTGGACGTTAACTCAATAAAAACAATTTCTTATATTAAAAATTAAGCAAATATAGCTGGGCGCGGTGGCTCACGCCTATAACCCCAACACTTTGGGAGGCTGAGGTGAGTGGATCATGAGGTCAGGAGTTTGACACCAGCCTGAGCCAGTATGGTGAAACCCTGTCTCTACCAAAAATACAAAAATTAGCTGGGCATGGTGGTGCATGCCTATAGTCCCAGCTACTCGAGAGACTGAGGCAGACAAATTGCTTGAACCTGGAGGTGGATATTGCAGTGAGCTGAGATCGCGCCACTGCATTCCAGCCTGAAAGACAGAGTGAGACTGAGACTCTGACTAAAAAAAAAAGGAAAAAAAATTAAACAAATATATAATATGCTCAAATAAGAGTGAAATTTAGGGGAAATGGCCCAAAGAATTTAAATGTTTAACCTGCAGAAACAAAACAAGTGAAAATATTTAAAAATAATAATTTAGGCATTATTTCTATACTTTAGTAAAATGAAAACTTGCAATACAACAGATATAGGAAGTTCTAAACTTTATCTGCACCTGTAGATCTAGGGTCAAGAACAGGCCATTCTTTTTTCTTTTTTAAATATGAAAGGCGTCACAAATTTTTGTGTCATCCTTGTGTAGGGAGCCGTGCTAATCTCTGTATCATTCCAATTTCAGTGTATGCACTGCTGAAACACTCCTGGGCCACTCTGAAGTCCCTCCTTTCACAGCTACCCTAACCCAAGCTATAAACATCAAGACCTCCCAGCCTTGATTAAGCAGGATACCAGTGGATCCTGGTCTAATCCAATCTTCTTAGGGTCACTATTTATCCCTCTCCTCAAAGAACCTGAAACTTCAAGCTTTTTTGCTCCCTGCGATCATCCTCTGCTGCATCTCCTATGACTAATCATATCTCTGTGCGAAAAGAAATGTTTGCAGGACTTTGCGGACCACAGCTGACTTTAATTTAGCCCTTGTGTCCCCTCTTCTCTGAGGGCTAAGTGAGGCTGAACCTATCGAGTTTCATTCCTATTTTCATAGGTCAAAGCTCCAAATATAAACACCTTGTCTCTTCCCATATTTGTCCTATATGAACTATCATTCCTAAAATGCTACATACTTCCTTAAGTGTGGAAGTAGCCAATCCTTCTCTCCCTGCCAAAACCTGCCATTTGCCCTTTGGAATTTCAACTCCCCTATACCCTCAAACACTTCCCTCTGAATGTTCCTTCCACCTCATGCCTTGGCTAAAGCTGGGTTTCTCTCTATACCACTTTCCCTGCAGCTCCCTTAAGAGAGATCCGCTCATATTCTCACACCTATGTACTGTCAGGAGATGAGGATACTTCGCAGTGCTACTTAGAGTCCACTGCTTTTCCACGCTTTTGTAAAAACTCCTGCTACTCTCTCCATGACTGGTAACTGTAATCTCCCTTCCTCCTGGATGTGCCTTATTATTCACGGAAGACAATGGCACTTGGCTTACCGTCTTCTCTTGTGCCATGAGTACTGCCATCATCCTAAGTGACTTTAGAGTCCTCAAGAAAGACCCACAGTATCCCCATATCCTCCTACAATGCTATTCAACCACCCACCATCACGGTTACCCCCGGGATCTTAACATCATGGCCTAAAACTCTACTTCTTCTTTTTTTTTTTTTTTGAGACAGTCTTGCTCTGTCGCCAGGTGCCAGGCTGGAGTGCAGTGGCGCAATCTCGGCTCACTGCAATCTCTGCCTCCTGGGTTCAAGCAATTCTCCTGCCTCAGCCTCCCGAGTAGCTGGGACTACAGGTGCACACCACCACGCCCAGCTAATTTTTGTATTTTTTAGTAGAGATGGGGTTTCACCATGTTGGCCAGGATGGTCAACCTTGTGATCCGCCTGCCTTGGCCTCCCAAAGGGCTGGGATTACAGGCTTGAGCCACCACACCCAGCCTCTCTCTACTTCTAAAATCACTAATTCAAATAGTCTACTTTCTGACCACAAGCACCTATGCTTCTAGCTCCTTATCAAGCTAGTCCAACTGTAACTATTCTTCCTTTTCATTTGAATATCAGTTTATTGACTCTTTTCTTTCTATTACTCCCTGCTTGTCTTCACTTCCCCATTTGTCTCATTACAGTTCATGGCCCATCATTTCATTTGCTCTCTTAGAATTTCCTTGAACTCTCTCCTTAACTATACTCTTTCCTGTCTTCTAAAACACCATACTCTCCCAATGCCTCTTTCTTCTCTGGCTGCCCTTTTGGAAGCATTTTTGCTGACTCCTTCTCCATGTTCTATTAAACCTTTAACTATGAGAGTTTTTCAGGGATCTTTCCTAAATGTGCTTCTCTTTTCATTCAATATCCCTTCCTTAAGTAATTTTAACTTTTCCTATGGCTTCAATTACTATCAACGTGCATATGCTCCTCAAATTTATCCCTTGTTGTTGGAGTTTCGGATTGATCTATCTGACTTTTTACCTGATATCTTCAAATGGATATCTCCAAGGTACCCTTAACTCAGTCTGTTCAAAAGTAAACGTATCAATATTCCATTAAATCTATCTCTGCCAGAAATCTGAGCCATCTTTGACATTGACTGCTCTCCTATCTCTCCGCATTTAAATAACCACAAAGACCTGTTAATTCTGTCTCAAATTATTTCTCAAAGTTTTTCACTTTTTTCCATCTTGACACCTGTTCAAGTCACTATCATTTTTCATGGACAAGTTTCATTCCACTTGTTACCTACCACATGCCATGCACTGTAAGGTGCTAGAATACAGAACTTCAAAGGAGCCTCCTGTCTGGATGTCACAAATAAGAGGTCTTCCTGCAATTATTCTTTCCCCCATTGCAACAGTTAATTTTATATGTCAGCTTAACTGAGCTAAGGGATGCTCAGATGGCTGGTAAAACAGTATTTCTGGGTGTGTCTGTGAGAGTGTTTCTGGAAGACATTAACATTTGAATCAGTAGATTGAGTAAAGAACATCTACTGTCACGAATGTGAGCTGGCATCATCTAATCATTGAGGGCTCAGATGGAACAAAAAGGTGGAGGAAGGGTGGATTCGCTTTCTCTCTTTTTGGCCTGAAACAACTATCTTCTGCCCTCAGACATCAGAGTTCTTGGGACTTCTGACTTCGGGATTTATATCACTGGCTCTCTCAGTTCTCAGGCCTTGGACTCAGATATATTATACCACCAGCTTCCCAGGTTCTACAGCTTGTATAAGACATATTATGGGACTTCTTGGCTTCCATAATTGCATGAGCTGATTCCCATAATAAATCCTCTGTTATCTATCTATACCCCGCCAATCTATTTCCTACATTAAAGACAAACTCGGTGTGCTATAAATGCAAATCTCATTTTGTCACCACTTGATGTAAGGATTAAACTAGATTAGGTATGTAGAGGATTTAGTAAGTATCCTGCACATGATACATAATCAGTAAATGCTATCAGTGGAGATACACTGAATAATTCAACAAATGATTTTGGAATAACTGGCCAGTCATTTGGAAAAAAAGTAAAGCTGTATCCCTACCTCACTCCTTAAACTTAAAGAAAAATATAAAACCATAAAAATACTTGAAGAAAACATGGATAAATATTTGTATAAATTTGGAGGTGAAGAAGGTCTTTCAAAACATATCCCCAAACCCAGAAGCCATAAAGGGAAAATATTAACTACATACAAATATACACATTCTGCCTAGCCAAAAAGGCCATACATAAGACTGAAAGACAAATAACAAATAGAGAAAATGTTGATAACGTTTAATTTGAAAGAGCTAATAACATATATCCTATTAGATCATAAATCAACAAGAAAAAACTAACAACTCAGTAAAAAATGGTGAAATTGCATGATGTAATACAGTAATTCCCAAAGTAATAGACAATTCCCAAAGTAAGAACCACAAATGGCTAATAGCCTAAAGAAAAAATATAAATAAAACAATTAGCTATTTTACTTATAGGTTGGTAAAGACTAGGAAGGTTGACTGAATCCACTGTAAGTAAGGAAAATGAGCACTCACCTGCACTTTTGTTGAGAATATAAGTATGAATCACCTTTCTAGAAATAGTTTGGCTATGGGTAACATAATATAAAATGTGTGTACCTCTTGACATGGTAATTGTACTTCCAGAAATGTACTCTAAAGAGATCATTTAAGGGCAAGGGGAGGGAGAGCAGTAGGGCAAATACCTAATGCATGTGGGGCTTAAAACCTAGATGACAGGTTGATAGGTGCAATACTATGTAACAAACTTGCACATTTAGCACATGTATCCCAGAACTTAAAGTAAAATTTTAAAAAAGAGATCATTTAAATGACTCAAAAAGGTATACGCTAAGAATGTTCACTTCATGATTTATAATGAAATTGAAAATAAATATTTATTGCAACAACAATTATCTTCTTTGGCCCTGTTCTTGATGCTGGGGATACAGAAACTTAACAGACAAGGTCTCTTCTCTCATGAAACTTATATTCCAAGAGTCAGAGAAATATTAAATAATAAGCAAATAAATAAGATACTCTGAAATAGTGACAAATGCTTTGAAGACATACAGAGACTTCCTTAGAAATGCTGAAATAGAGTAACTAGAGCTTGGGTATCCTTAGGAAGGATAGTCAGAGAAAGCCCCTCAAGGAGGTGACCTGTGAATTGGAGTTTGTTTTTTTCTAAGAGCTAGAGTTTGAGGGTGGACTAAGCTAGTCTACACATCTGTCGCCTCAGAATCTATGGTGAGGGTGAGGGGGTGCTTAGCTGCTATGACTACTATTTTATAAAGCACTCTTCTGAGAATTCTAAATCAAGGCAATACAACATAAAAAAGAAACAAGGCATGTGTTTATCAATAGTCCTAGAACTCTGATTGGTCTTGCCTGCATATGTGCCCACTCCTGGGACTAAATAAGATTGGATGGGTATCATGGAGGAATTCCTCGAAAACATCAGTATCATAAATGTGCAAATATAACATAGCATAATGAAAAGAAAAAAGAAACAAAGAAGGAAAGGAACCGTGAAGTGAAAAAAAAAGATAAAGAATGGAGTGTTGAAAATGACACCAGAGGAAGAGAAAATTATCCATGAGTGCTTCATGCTATAGAAGAAATTTTTTAAAACATGAATTAAATGGCGAGGTGCAGTGGCTCACACCTGTAATCCCAGCACTTTAGGAGGCCGAGGTGAGTGGATCAACTGAGGTCGGGAGTTTGAGACCAGCCTGGCCAACCTGGTGAAACCCTGTCTCTACCAAAAATACAAAATATTCAGGAGGCTGAGGTAGGAGAATCACTTGAACCTGGGAGGCAGAAGTTGCAGTGAGCTGAGATCGCATCATTGCACTCCAGCCTGGGCACAGAGTGAGACTCTGTCTCAAAAGAAAGAAAGAAAAAAACTCAAAAACATAAATTAAATAATTAAATAAAAGAATGCCAAGACAACATGATAAAACAACAGAATGAGATGAAAAGAGATACATAGAGCAGAGCAGAAAAATTAGGGACCAAATTAACACTATTGTGTAACTTATAAATAAATTCATGATCCAATCATAGTGAATAAGAGAAAAGGTCAATTTTCTAAAAAATTTAAAAGAAGATTAAAAAATATAGAAGAGGCTGGGCACAATAACTCACGCCAGTCATCCAGCACTTTGGGAGGCCAAGGCAGGAGGACCCTTGCATCTGGGAGTTTGAGACCAGCCTGGGCAACATAGCAAGACACTTTTCTGCAAAAAATAAAAAATTAGCCAGGCATGGTGGTGCACACCTGTAGTCCAAGCTACTTGGGAGGCTGAGGTAGGAGGATGGAGGTTGAGGCTGCAGTTAGCTATGATTGTGCCACTGCACTCTAGCTTCGGTCACAAAGTGAGACCCTGTCTCAAAAAAAAAATTAATAAAAAATAAAGCCACATAAAGAAAATATAGCCAAAGGAAACTTGGCGTCCTTGAAAAACACAACAAATTAAAAAGAAGAGGTGTTTTAGTATATAACACAAGAAACTTTTCTGATAAGAAGAACTATGGAGAACTGAATCTCTACATTGAAAGGGTATACTATACTCCAAGCAAAACTGATCATGTACAATTGAAACCAAGATCTATCCTGATTAAGTTACTCAACTTTAAGGATGGAAAAGGAACTCCTCAGTCATCCAAGGAGAAAAAGCAGGTAACCTAAAAGAAAGAAGAATCAGGCTGGCCCTCAGGCTTCACAGCAACATTCAACGGTTGCAGTTTCACAGGACATAGAGTGAGCCCAAGAATACTGTATCCGCTCAAGTCATTTACGTATACAAGCCAAAGACAGACATTCTCAAACAGGTGGGAATGTAGGGAATAAAGGACATAAGATCCTTTTCTGGGGAAAATAAAATACTTAAGTTGAACCAAACGAGAAGAATGAAGTTACCGGGGTAAAAGAACTAAAGCAACGTCAGAAAAACAATAGGACAATGACTTCAAGGTTCTGAGGGGAAGAAAATAAAGTCTGTGAATTTTATTCTTAGGCAAGTTGTCCCCTCTTTCGACTAAGTGAGAATGCAAGAAGTGTGCTGTCTGCAATTCCGAAGAGCTGACCGTGTGCATCTCTGCTGTCTGCAAGCCCTCACCAGAACCCAACCATGCTGGCACCCTGATCTCAGGCTTCTAGCCTCTAGAACTGTGAGAAACAAATTCCTGTTGTTTATAAGCCACCCAGTGTATGGTACTTTGTTACAGCAGCCCAAACTGAGACACCCTGTCATATATCTTTTTTAAATTACATCAATCTTACAGAAGGAGCATATCACTGCTAATTTAATTTCATTTCTTTAGTTAAAAGTGAATTCGAACTATTTTTCAAATGTTTATTAGACATATTAATACTGAACATTTTTCTGTGACTTTTCTAATTTACATCCTTTGCCTGTTTTTCTTTTGGGTTGTCTTTTCCTTATTCATTATTAGGTTCTTTTCATATATTATAGCTATTAATCCTTTATTTATTATGTATGTTGCAAATATGTGATCCCAGTCTATCACGTCTTTCAAAGTTGTTTATAGTTTTTTTATTATATAGTTTTAAATTTTTTTTTTTCCTTTACAGCTTCTAGATTTTATATCCTGCTTAAAAGAAGCATTTCAACTACAAGATTTAAAAAATGTTCATATTTTCTTCTGGTCCATAATGACATCTTTTTCACGAAGATCTTTATTTAACTATCAGATTCACATAAACTGAAGTTATGAGACTAAGATAATCAGACTCACAAAGAATAAATTCAAAGTGTAAACCAGAATACCAGCTGATGAAATCACAATGGAGACATAGTTTTCCATTGACTAAAATGTATGAGATCTTAGCAGAGGTACCTATCTCAGTCTGTGGGTACCTGGAAGGTAGAATTAGTAAACTAGTACCCTGATGGTATTCTCAGGACTCGTAATAAAAAGAGACTATTTCATCCAGGAGATCAAAGGTGAGAAGAATGCTAGGTATCTTAACCACAGAAATATAACAGAAATAAAGCAGGACCTCTTACCAGCTAGAAGAAACAAAGAGCCCTGAAGGAATGATTGAAACCCTCAGGCTCCCCTGTTTCCAATATCTTTTTCCCACAGACAATGTTGGGTGCATCCAGCTAAAGTTTATTTCTTTGGCTTTCCTCTATTCCAAGTTGCATTGCAGACCACATCTTTCTTTCCTTTTTTTAAAATTTGAGATAGAGTTTCACTGTGTCACGCAGGCTGGAGTGCAGTGGCTATATCTCAGCTCACTGCCACTTCTGCCGCCCTGGTTCAAGCGATTCTCCTGCCTCATCCTCCTGAGTAGCTGGGAGTACAGGCTCCTGCCACTGTGCCCGGCTAATTTTTGTATTTTTAGTAGAGACGAGGGTTCACCATCTTGGCCAGGCTGGTCTTGAACTCCTGACCTCATGATCCACCCACCTCAGCCTCCCAAAGTGCTGGGATTACAGGCGTGAGCCACATGCTGGACCTGCAGACCACATCTTTCTTTCCTTAGATGTGTTAATAGCACTGATTAGTAGTCAAGTAGCTGTTCCCAAGAGCCTCAGAGAGGTTGGGCTCCTTTCATCACCTGTTATTAAGTTAAATTCTCTCAAAGGCAACCTTATCTATAAGTTCTAAGTACTAACTATAACAGTTTCACCTGAGACCAGAAGACTAACTGGAATAAAAATTACTGAGCAATATAAAACAGTATATAGCAAACGAAGAGGTGATAGCACAAGAGAGATATTGAAGGTTTTCAGGCATGGAAATGAATGATGAAAATGATGAGGAAGACTGGTTTGTCAGTCACACGATGGTGGAAACTGGAGTCAGGGAATAGTGAGGAACAATGCAGGCAGGGAGTCTAGGCAGGAAGCTGTTATAATCATCTAAACTAAGCCAGCTCCAAATTCTAGTCTCTAGAGTAGGACAAATTCATCTCTCTATCCTCAGCGCTTAGCCCAAAGCTTGGCATGGTGTTCAATGAATGGAAAGTGGCCAATTTTAATCAGCATAGCAATTTTCAAGTGAGTTGGTACTTTCAAGGCCCTTAAAACAATTTTATGCCAAAGGATTGTTTACCTTATTTATTTTTTAATCTTATCGTTTTTGCTCAGCAATATCTTTATGTGTAATAATATAACCACTTATTAAGGGCCCACAATGTGGCAGACATTTACAATTTTTAATATAATTCTTATAACAATGCTAATGATCTATAGATATTGCAAAGCATGGTTCAGATCATTTTAAGAAACTTATACAAGTTTTAATAGTTTGAAAACGACAGCACAGACACTAAATAACATATTACTAATTAAGAGAAATAAAGTTTCCCGAGTGTAGCGGCTCACACCTGTAATCCCAGCACTTTGGGAGGCTGAGGCGACCAGATCACAAAGTCAGGAGATCAAAACCATCCTGGCTAACATGGTGAAACCCCGTCTTTACTAAAAATACAAACAATTAGCCAGGTGTGGTGGCACGCACCTGTAGTCCCAGCTACTCAGTAGGCTGAGGCAGGAGAATTGCTTGAATTTGGGAGGCAGAGGTTGCAGTGAGCCAAGATCGAGCCACTGAACTTCAGCCTGGTGACAGAGTGAGATTCTGTCTCAAAAAAAACAAAAAAAGAAAAAAGGAAGAAAGTTTTATCACTTTTCTGAAAAACAGTAATCCTTTTCATTTTATGGTGACAAAACCTGAGCCACAGATAAGCTAAAATAGTGGTTCCCAATTTCTTGATCATGTCTACCTATCTGTAAAAAAAGTATACATTCCCTTAATACACATATATTTATTTACAAATTATCACTATCAGCTAATACCTTATGGTACAATATATGGTTAGGGTAAAATTCATTATAATGTATGTATATCTATGTTTCAAATACTCTCCTTGATAATTTCAAAAAGTTTTTGCTGACTTCTTTTCAGATCTCATTAGCTTATAATTGTTTATATCTGATCATCTGGCTAACAGCGTCTGCTAGGAGTAGAAGTGATGGCTTGTGTTTGCATTTTTGTATTATTTTCAAGTCATTTTTTTTTTTTGCAGAAATCTTTTTTTTTTTTTTATTTTTGAGATGGAGTTTCCCTCTTGTCACCCAGGCTGGAGTGCAATGTTGTGATCTCGGCTCACTTAACCTCTGCCTCCCAGGTTCAAGCAATCCTCGTGCCTCAGCCTCCTGAGTAGCTGGAATTACAGGCACCTGCCACCACACCAGGCTAATATTTGTATTTTTAGTAGAGATGGGGTTTCACCATGTTGGCCAGGCTGGTCTCAAACTCCTGACCTCAGGTGATCCACCTGCCTCAGACTCCCAAAGTGCTGAGATTACAGGCATGAGCCTCCGTGCCTGGCCTGCAGTAATCTTTTTAAACCATCTGTTCATTCTATGAAGATGTTTAGCTAAAACTAGTTAACATAACCAGCAAATCGCTTAACTAGACACAGGTTAACTGCAACATATCATAGCGGTCTCCAACTGCCTTCAGCATACATTTTGGCCCCTACATGACAAGTGACCAAATGACTTAACAAGTGAAGATGCCTATTTCAATGTGCATGTAAAATATCAGCAAAACCCATTTTTTAAAAACATTAAAACTATGTATAAATTGTAGTTCTACTATTTTCTTCCTAAGGAATCACCTTTGAAGACCTCTAGGCAAGAGGATTGCCTCAAGTAATAAGGTCAGAAGTCTTCCCAACGGCTTTCTAATTCTTAATCTGGAGTTTTCCTGAAAATGCTGTTCCAAGAAAGGAATACATACCTTCTTGAATGGGCAGATCCTCTGGGCCTTTTTGCTCACTCGCCTGGTGAATGAGCTTACTCTGAGGCTGGAGTGTAGGGGAGGAGCTGAGGGCTTGGCATGATCATCTCAGTTTTAAGATTGAGCTTAGAAGAGTCATAGCAAAACCCTAGAATGCAGCTCTGCTCTCTCATTTTCCTGGTGGTCACCACAAGAAGAGACAGAATCACAAATGGATGTGTGATGAAAGAGGCTTTTGGGAGAGCCCTGTGAGAGCCTCTTGTTTCACTGAAGAGGGAGATGTGGCACTACATACCCAGGACCCTCAGCCCAAGGGGCTGGGGCTTGCCAGGACTTCACCTGGGACCAGGTTTCCTAGCATGCCTGTCTCCTTTCTACTCCATTTTCCCATTGGGTTGGGGCCAGGAACCCAGATGTTCCCGCCGTTGGTGCAGCCATCGTTCCAGAGTCTCTAGGAGGCAGAGAGCCTAGAGGGCAGTGGGTGTGGGCAGGAGGAGGAGGGCCTTCCAGTCTAGCCGGCCTGAGGTGGGCTGTGTCCTGGACCAGGGAGGGTCCCCCAGACTATGCTTGGAAAAGTAAAAGGATGCTTCGTTTTCCTTACTACCTTTCCATGCATTATCTAGTCCAGTCAAAGGGTTGATGGGGAGGCCCCAGCCCCCGAACTTGATGCACATAGAAAGGCTGAGGGTCTTCGATCACCTGGAACACAGTCCATTCCCCTCCAAGACCCCTTTAGAGGTGGAATTCTCTGAACTTGACTAGGAAGCTCCTCAATACCCCACAGCACGTACCCCTGTTAGTCTAAATCTTGAATCCTTCTCCCTATCTCCCTCACTTTGAATAACTTGGAAATTTATTCCCAAATACCAGACCCTTCCAAGTCTCTCCCAACAAATAATAACAGCTAACTTTTTTTTTTGAGACAGAGTTTTGCTCTTGTTGCCCAGGCTGGAGTGCAATGGTATGATCTCAGCTCACAGCAACCTCCGCCTCCCGAGTAGCTGGGATTACAGGCATGAGCCACCATGCCCAGCTAATTTTGTATTTTTAGCAGAGACGGGATTACTCCATGTTGGTCAGGCTGGTCTCAAACTCCTAACCTCAAGTGATCTGCCTGCCTTGGCTTCCCAAAGTGCTGGGATTACAGGCGTGAACACTGTTTCCAGCCAATAACACCTAACTCTTAATGAGCGCTCACTACGTGTTAAATGGCTTATGTGGATTAACTCATCTAATCCTAACAGCAAGTCTGATGTAGACACTACAGTCATCCACATTTTATAGACGAGGAGATTGAGGTACAAAGAAGCTGAAGCCCTTGCCTGAAGTCACCTAGCTGGTTCATGATGAAGGTGGCATTTGAAGCCAAGCAATCTACCTCTTGATTCTGCTCTTAACCATTATACTATGCACTATGATACACTTAATGTTAAAAATTGATGTTTGCTCAGCTTCCATAACGTATGACTAAAAACATGTTAGGAAACATTTGATCTGTATCATATGAACTATACAAATGCAGCTTCAAGGTACACCTCCCCAGATGTCTTCCAGCCAAATGGCTGCTGCCCCAAAGATGCTCTTACATTAAAATTCTAGAACTACTGCTGCAAATGCCCTGTGTTTTGATCCTCCTTGAGGCCCTTGGTATCCTCGTGGATGCCTTCATTGGTGGTCTTGTGTGCTGTCAGTGATATTCCTTTCCCCTCCTTAACAGAACACCTGCAGTGCTCACTAGCTGAATGTTTACTCCTCTTTCTGGAAGGAAGATGAAAGCAAGCAAGGAGAGCTGGGTACACACACATCCATCAACTGGGCTTTGATCTCTCTGCCTGGGAAGCAGATTTCACACTCAAGCCAACTGCAACAAGTTTTACTAGTGCAGTCTCATATGATATCCCATCCAGTCTAGAATTGAATCTGCACAGTAGTGAGTCTCCTCAACGACATGTTCCCCAAGGACCCAGGGCTTGCTCTGATGCGGGTAAAATGAGCACTCAACAAATGAACTAATGCAGGACATGCAGTTAGTTCTTGTGGAGTTCGAGCAACATCAGGCCCCAAACTCGGAGCCCACCTACTATGTGTAGAGCCCCTACTGCGTGTAGAGTCCATCTACATCCACACTTGCAGCCACAGCTAGCAGAACAGGAGAGAGGCTTCTGGACATCAAAACCAACCCCACCCACGGCTGCTGCCCTTGAGCCCTTTAATCATGATGCAGGATCAGGTAGGTCACATGGGCACAAGTGAAGACACTGTCTCGTGGCTCTCTGAGGTAAAAGGGATTCCGTGAACAGACGAAGGAGCTGCTAGGATGAGACACCAGGCAGCAGCTGGGGAAGAAAAGCAGTCAGTGAAGACAAGAAGGGCAGGGACCAGCTGTGGAGAGGCCAGACAGCTGGCTGGCCAGAAGAAACCCTTTAGGATGTCGTTCAGGGCCTGAAACGCACCCTCAGCTGTGTAAGTTATTGCAACGCCCTTGCAAATATAAAGTGCTGTACAAACACTAAATCTAGAATGGCTAATAATTTTGTTATGTTAAAGCATTCGTGTCAGGTAATTAATGTACTCATTGTGATCATTTAATTTTATGGCAGGTAGTGTAGGGCTGCACGGAAATAGGGCTCTTTGGCCCAGTCCTCTCATTTCTCATTAGATAAGCCAACAAGGCGGCCTCCCTGGTCTGCTGCGCCTGGGTGTTGCTGGAGAGAACTGCTGCAGGGACTCAGCACCCGGACTTGGGCCTCCACGAAAGGGGATTTCCTTTCCCTTGGCCCCCGGTGCCTAGAGGCCCTAGTGCCCCCTGGTGGTGCCTGAGGCACCATTTCCTCAAAGGAAATTCACAGCTGAATTAATGGGGAAAGAGACAATTAATTGGTTGCCAGGATAAAAGCTTTTCCCTTGACAAGTGTGCCTCAAAGCCACCAGGTGCTATGTACAGTAAAGGTGGAGTTGGCGCGGCGGTGTGGTGCTCCTGGTGCGGGCAGGCCAAGTAGAAGGCTTTGTCGCAGTTGGAGCACCTGGAGGAAACCAGGAGGCCTGGCCATGTTGCCCCAGAAAGCCCTGAAGGGAAGCTGTGGAGGCTCTTGCCCATGGCGCAGGCCACTACGGTGCTCTGGAGGGAAGGGGGTCTCTCCTTGTTCCTTGCCCCGTCTACTGCGGGCTCAGCTTGCAGCAGGGACGCCATCTTCCCTCTGTTCTGTCTCTTCCTCCCCCTCTGCCCATCACCCCTCCAACCCCTCAACACACCCCAAGCCAAGGCAGGTACTCCTATTCCTTTCCCCAGACCTTCTCATCACCTCCTCCATTGTGAGCTTTTCCTAGCTAAGTAGGTCCCAAAGAAGAGCCTCACTTCCCATCTGCTCTCAGTCCTAGTTTGTTTGCCAGCCTGAGGAGGGGCTCAAGAAGGTGTATGGCTTGGGCTTGCCCCAGCCCTGAATGAGCCCCCAACCTCACATATGTCTATATTCATGTAAATGCACAGACATCTGTCTCCGTCTCAGCCTTCTCATTGATCCTTTTGCGCCTAGAAGTGGTGACCAGTCGGCTTCTCCATGTGGATATATTAAGAGTAACTTTCATAGAAACTGAGTTATGACTTACAGAATCCTTAACTAGGGTCATTGCCCCTGCCCCTTTCTCTCTCCATACTCTGCCTGGATACCCCTTCATTTCAGGTGAAGTGTACAGTAGTCTGTTGACCAGTAAATAACATATTTATTACGGGCCTAGAAAGGTTTGGGACACACTTCCTAGTATCTTTGTTAAAGTCAGCAACAGTTGCCTGGATGACCCATAAACTCCAGGTTACTTATAACCTGGTGGGTGGGGGCATGAGAAGACAGTGGGTCTGCTAGTGACAATGGCCCTGCACATCTCAGAACTGGCGTGTCCTTAGGAAGCTCTCCGCATAGTATGATGACTACTGTCTTCCAGACTAGTATTCGACCTAGAGCTCCATGTTCATTAGCATGAGTCTTAAAAAAGTATAGCACTGGCACTACTATCTATTGAGGCACCACCATGTGCCAGGAACGCAAAAACTGCTTTAGGTATATTGTCTTATGTAAGGCACCCAACACTCCTATGATGTTGCAGCCATTTGTGGCCTCCTTTGCAGGCAGAAGAACTAAGTCTCAGATAGGTTAAGTAGCTTACTTAAGGTCATACGGTTGCTAGGTGGCAGAGCTAGAATTTGAACTTAAGCAGTCTATGACCGGAATCCACAAGCATAACCACTACTCTACATTGCTTCCCTCCTTCCTTCCCTCCCTCCTTTCTTTTCTTTCTTTCTTTTTTCTTTCTTTCTCTTTCTTTCTTTCTTTTCTTTCTTCCTTTCTCTCTTTCTCTCTCTCTTTCTTTCTTTTTCTTTCGAGACGGAGTCTCACTCTATCTCCAGGCTGGAGTGCAGTGGTACGATCTTGGCTCACTGCAACCTCCACCTCCCGGGTTCAAGTGATTCTCTTGCCTCAGCTTTCCGAGTAGCTGGGACTACAGGTGCACACTGCCACACCTGCTAATTTCAGTATTTTTAGTAGAGACAAGGTTTCAACATGTTGGCCAGAATGGTCTCAATCTCCTGACCTTGTGATCCACTCGCCTTGGCCTCCCAAAGTGCTGGGATTACAGGAGCCACCGCACCCAGCCTACATTGCTTCTTTCTGTGCTATGCTGTCTGGATACACTGGCCTACTATTCCAAAATAATTATTTTAGTCTATTCTGTGCCAGGAACTGTGCTGGGCCCTTGAGAGGGGAGGACTCTATGGAAGATTGGTGGATTTATTGATATTTCCTATTTGCCAATCACTGTGCTAAGCTGTACTGGAGAGGGATCTATTATCTCATGAGTAGCTGCTACATCTACAGCTCTTGTCAAGAGGAGGGACCCTGGGTGCTTCCTTATGTATAGGTGACCACAGGTGGCATTAAGCGACTTTACCACTCTGGCCACAGCTAACTGGATCAAGGATGAAGACCTTGCTGGGTGCGGTGGGTCACACCTGTAATCCCAGCACTTTGGGAGGCTGAGGTGGGCAGATCACCTGAGGTCAGGAGGTCGAGACTAGCCTGGCCAACATGGTGAAACCCTGTCTCCACTAAAAATACAAAAAAATTAGCTGAGTGTGGTGGTGGGCACCTATAGTCCCTGCTACTCAGGAGGCTGAGGCAGGAGAATCGCTTGAACCGGGAAGTAAAGGCTACAGTGAACAGAGATTGCGCCATTGCACTCCAGCCTGGGTGACAAGAGCAAAACATCGTCTCAGAAAAAAAAAAAAGATGAAGACCTGACCCAAAGACAGCCAATCTATTGGCTGACCAAGAATCCATGGTGTGGCTCAGCAAGAAAGCTCTGCCCATCAGAATTAGTGACTGGGGTATGGCCAAACCAATAAGATCCTTTTCCTTGTAAATATAAACACATACTGGTTGGGAGTGTAGGGTGCAGGAGAAGCAAGGACAGAGTACTAAGTGACTATAGTGCTGAAACATAAGAGTAGAGATCAATGAATGCCCAATTCAGAGGCAGCAATGAAACCACCTAATTTCTAGAACTATGCTGTATCCTGAACCACTTCTAGTTCTCAGATGGTCTCTGTGAAGTCTAACTGTGTGGCTGTATATCTTCACTTGACTGCCGTATTTCTGTCTATATCCTCACAAAGATCCCCTATAATCAACATAATCTCAGTATGTCCTCATGGAGCTCACAAGTGAGCAGGCAACACAGATGATAATGAGGGAATTATTTATCATAGATAAATGCTACTGCTGGGGAAGCCCAAGAGGCTGTGAGAGTACAGAGGAGGCACCTAATCTAACCAGAGACAGTCAGGGAGGGCTTCTTGGAGGAGGATGAATACTATACAGTTCTCATTTTATTCAAAGAAAAATACATCATCTTTAAAATGGCCTACACAACCCTAATTCCCACATTCCCTCCCTAATTTCTATTCCTATCACTGTATTCCCCTTCTTGCTCACTCTACTCCAGCCTCATTTGCCTCCTGGGTGCTCCTGAAACACAATGACCCCTGCCTTAGGGTTTGTGCTCTGGCTATTCCCTTTACCTGTAATGTCTCCAGATACTCACTTGTTCAATTCTCTCACCGCTTTTATTTTTTATTTAATTTAATTTTATTTTTTATTTTTTTAGAATGAAAGAGAGAAAGGAAGAGGAAGAGATTTTAGAAAAAGAGAGAAAAGGAGAAAGAAAGAAACTGCAAAAGAAAGAAAAAAATGAAAGAGAAAGAAAGAGGAAGAGATTTTAGAAAAAGAGAGAAAAGGA
>CAUYQU010077098.1:0-67785 GCA_963574635.1 Cheracebus regulus
AGAGGGAGCAGGCGCGTCCTCCCCTAGCCCCAGTGACAGCGGCTGGGGCACAGCGTCTCTCCTCTTACACATGTGTGTAGACGGTAGCCACACACCGGCGAAGATGTGGAGAAATAGGAACGCTTTTACACTGTTGGTGGGAGTGTAAATTAGTTCAACCATTGTGAAAGACAGTGTGGCGATTCCTCAAAGATCTAGAACCAGAAATACCATTTGACCCAGCAATCCCATTACTGGGTATATATCCAAAGGATTATAAATCATTTTAATATAAGGACACATGCACACGTATGTTTACTGCAGCAGTATTTACAATAGCAAAGACTTGGAACCAACCCAAATGCCCTTCAACGATAGACTGGATAAAGAAATTGTGGCACATATATACCATGGAATACTATGCAGCCATAAAAAAGGATGAGTTCATGTCCTTTGCAGGGACATGGATGAAGCTGGAAACCATCATTCTCAGCAAACTGACACAAGAACAGAAAACCAAATACTGCATGTTCTCTCTCATAAGTGGGAGTTGAACAGTGAGAACACATGGACACAGGGAGGGGAGTATCACATACTGGATCTGTTGGGGGGTGGGGGAGCAAGGGGTGGGAGAGCATTAGGACAAATACCTAATGCATGAGGGGCTTAAATCCTAGATGACGGGTTGATAGGTGCCCCAAACCACCATGGCACATGTATGCCTACATAACAAACCTGCATGTTCTGCACATGTATCCTAGAACTTAAAGTAAAATAACAAAAAGAATTATACCCAAAAGATGAAATAAATAGCCAAGGTCCACATGAAAAGAATGTGCTATTCGTATGAGAATACACCAAAGACAAAGGAAAGCAGTCCAGAGGCAACTCCGCTTGTGGGTGAATTTAAAATATTTTAAAGGTAAAATTTCAAAAAGCTAAAATAAGTTCAATATACAATTTTCTACTCACATAAGAGAAAAAAGTTGATCCTCTTTCAAAATAGAAAAAACTAATTAAAGATTATTTAAGCTTTAAAAGAGCTTTTGTAAACAGCAAAAATATTAAAATTTTAAAGACTATAAAAAGTAAAATGGGATCATCTAAACACATGACTTTACAATTCGCTTTTTTAAATTTAGCACTAGACAGATACTCCTTCAAGCCAATACCCACAGACCCAGCTCCTGTTAATAGCTCAAAACTTTGCACTATAAGGAGGTGCCAGGATTTATTTAGTTGCTCCCTGGTTCATAGACATTCTGGTTGTTTTCACTTTTGGCTGGTACAAACCGTGGTAATACACATTCGTGTACACATGTCCTTATGAAATGAGGCTTTTCTGTCGAGCCCCTGTGCTTCGGAAGTGGTGAAAGCAGGTGCTGCGATCTTAGCTTCTACTGGCTGTGCCAGTTCACTCCAGAAGATCACGGCGCTCCCTCCTCCCGGGGGGCTTCAGTTTGGCAGGCCAGGAGTGGGCGTTATCAGCCTTTTAAAGCTTTGGAATTTAATTTTGGAGGCAGCCCGCATCCAATGATGGGTCAGTGTATGAGTACAAAAGTCCAGCCCCTGCCCCTCTGTGGGGCCGTTCTGAAGGCACTGACCCCGTGGGATTGTGGGGTTGCCTGTGTGTCACTGAGCACCCTCCCTCAGCCCAGTCCTGCTGCTCTTGGTGGCTCCCAGGTGTTGCTCCTGAGAGGACCTCCCACCCTCCGTCCTCCTGTCTACACACCTCAAGGTCCAGGGTCCGTTCCCCTGAGCTAGGGGTGGTTCTGGGAAGCAGACATACTCATATGGGATTTGGGGCTGCAGGAACCACCGGCAGTCACGGACAGTCACTGACTGTCCCCGTTGCTGTGGCTGCTGCAGACGTGATAGCCCTGCCGTGTCAGGGACCCTCACCCTGGTGCCCCAGGTGCTGTATCGGGTCGGGGGCAGGTGCACTGGCTGGTGCCTTATCTCAGGAGCACGAGAGGCCCAGGCCGTGTAGGGTCACAGAGGCATGGATCCGATGGCTGTTGCTGGTGCTCCGAAGGCCTGGAGAAGGACGCTGAGAGCCGAGCTGGACTCCCTTCCAGTCAAGGCCGGGTGTGGGGGCAGAGGGCCTCATCCCTTACTGTTGGGGGCAGGGACAGGTGGGGGTCCAGCCCAGGGCTTAATTCTAAGGGCGGCATAGCTCCTGAGGCGATGGGACCCTCAACGTTGGCATGGCTGCCTTGCTGGCCTCAGGCCTCCATGGCAGGTCCCTTTAGTAGAGAAGAACTTCTTTCCCAGACTGCATGTGAGCTCCTCCGACGGCTCCCAGCTGCCAGCGTCTTCTGATGCAGCCCCGCCCCAGGTCGCTCCCTGTCCCAGACCAGCTGCTTCCAGTGATTGGTCAACAGGAGCTTACAAAGGCTCAAGGCCCTTGGCCCTGGGTCAGCTGAGCCGCCCCTGGGACCGTGTCTCGGCCAGCAGCCCCTCTGCTCTCTCCTGTTTTTGTGTTTTCTTCCCCATCTGTGGTCACAGAGCCTTTCCAACAAACCTCTGGGCAGTTCTCCGCCTCGGAGTCTGCTTTCTAGGGAACCCCACCTGTGACGACATGCTCAAAGTCTGGGGCTGTCCCATGCCCTCCGGAAGCCTCTGGGTAGACAGGAGGGGCTTGCTTCCTCGTGTGTGAGCTTTCTGTGACTGCTGAGACGAAGTGCCATAGATGGGGAGACTTAAACAACAGACATTTGTTTTCTCACCGTTCTGGAGGCTGAGTCCAGGATCCCGGTGCTGGCACGTGGTGAGTTCTCCTTGCTATGTCATCCCATGGTGAAGGCAGAAGGGCGGGAGAGACCACACATGCAAGAGAAAGAGGGGCTCAATTCTTTCTTTATAAGGAATCTGTTTCCAAGGAGAATAACCCAGCTTCCCGGTAGTGGCAGCGATCCATTCATGAGTCCTCCTGACCGAGTCACTTCTTAAGGGCCCCACCTCTCAGCACTGTCACACAGGGGATTCAGTTTCCGACATATGAATTTTGGGGGACACATTCAAACCCTAGCAGAAAGCATCATCCCAATCTCTGCCTGCATCTTCTCAGGTGTTCTACCTCTATGTATCTCTGTCACCAAATTTCTTATAAGGACATCAATTATGTTGGCTGAGGGCCCACCCCAATGACCTTCTTTGAACTTGATTACCTGTGTAAAGACCCTATCTCCGAATAAGACCACATTCTAATGTGCTGAGGGTTAATACTTCAACCTATCTTTGTTGGGGTCACGGTCAACCCAAAACACTTGTTGGAAGATGATTCATGCGTCTGCTTTGCAAGCGGAACGCATGGCCCTCGAGGAAGGGGCTGCTCCATTTCTCCTGCTGGTGACCCAAGTCAAAGAATGAGCTCTGCTGAGAGCGGAGGCCAGCGCGCCCCGACGGCCCTGCAGGATCTGAGGACCACGTACCAGCAGGAGGCAGGGGTATGTGTATGCCTGGACCAGAGAGTGCTGGATGGGACAGGGGAGCAGAACACAAATGTTGGGTAAGAAAGAATTTATCCAAAAGGTAGAGGTGTCCCGGAATACGAGGGTTTAACGCCAGACAAGAGCCCTGGGAGGCGGGACTAACGTGTCCCTAGGATGTGGGACAGACGGAATAATGCCCCAAAGAGGTCCACATGAGTTTGTTACCCTTTTATGGAAAAAGGAACTCTGTGCGTGTGATTAAGGCTGAGGACCTCAGGTTGGAGGCATTCTGGATTATCCAGACGGTTCTAATGTCAGCATAGGGAGCCTTTTCCAGCTGCAGAGACCAGAGAGGTGGATCATGGGAAGGGCTGGACTGGGGTTGCTGGCTTGGAAGATAGAATAAAGAGGCCAAGAGCCAAGGAAGGTGGAAACCTATAGAAGCTGAAAAGGCCAGGAAACAGATTCTCCCCCGAAGCCTCCAGAGAGAACAAAGCCCTCCGGATGCCTTGATTTTAGACTCCTGACCCTGGGACATTTTGGCTTCCAGAACTGTCTGACAATCCATTTGTGCAGTTGTAGTAATTTGTGGCAGCAGTGACAGAAAACTCATCTAAGTGGCTCTGAGAAGCTTGGAAGGTGGCTGCTCATTCCTGTAAAATAGAACGGCCAAGACAGATGGCGGGAGAGGGGGTGAGAGCCCAGAGACAGGGGTGTGCTCCAGCAAAGGCTGCGGCACTCACCCAGGCCGCCTTCCCAGGTGGCCGCAGGGTGGCTGCAGAGGAGTCCCCATTTACCAGATCAAGAAAGGTGTGCTGGGGAGGGGCAGAATCATGGAGAAGCTCAGCGGGATGATGGTCGGAGCTGGGTCACAGGACTGGGTGCCCTGAGAACACTGCGGCTGGCGGGATCCTGGATAAGACAGACCAGGTGGAGCCACCTAATCGTCGGGAGCAAGGTGGGCTCAGGTATCCCAATGAGCAGCAAGGCCAAAGATGGAGCCAGCATGTCCTGACCAACAGAAAGCGGAGGAGAGGGACACCAGGCCTGGGCCTCCTGGAGGAAAGGCAGAGGCACTGCACGCTCTGGTGCACTTGACACCTTCGTAGAATGTGCAGGGAACCATCCCAAGGGCTGCCTGACGTGAGACGCCATGACACCTGGATCTAAGCCAGGTTTCAGGCCCAGAACAAAATTAACTTGCAAATTCTAATATTTTTATAGAGTGTCTTGGGAAAGATTTCTAGGTATAGAATCATATTATCCTCCAATAAAGATAATTTTGCCTCTGTTTCCATAGTTATACTGTTTTTTATTTTCTCGTTTTCGTTTATTAGGTAGAATTGCCCCCAAAATGGTCAACAATAGTTGCAACAGTGAGCATTCCTGTGTGTTCCGGATTTGAATGAGTGCAGATTTATAATGTTGTTTTAAGTTAGTCTTGGCCACATTTAGATAGTTTTATTTTCCATAGAGGTTTTCTTTTCTTTCCTTTCTTTTTTTTTTTTTTTTAAATCAGGAGCAGATAATCGATGATAGGAAATGCATTTTGATATTCAAACAGGTGGGTTTGCCTCCCTTATTTGTTGATGTAGCGTATCACTGATCGATTTCCAAAAGCAAAGCTATTCTCTCATTTGTAGAATAAAGTCTACTCATTCATGATTTCTTACCTTCTTAATACATTGGGTTGTGTTCAGTTTGCCAATATTTTATTTGAAAGTGTTCTGCATCCATATTTGTATATGAAATTTCTTATTTCTTTCTTTCCCCCATAATTTTGATAAGGTTTTGGTATTAACGTAATGTTGGCTTTTAAAAGTGAATTTTGGAGTTTTCCACATTTTCTATAGATTGGAATCACTTCACTAAAAAGATGATTCATTTTATGTGTTAACTTGGCTGGGCCAAGGTGCCAGATATGTGGTCAAACGTTATTCTGGATATTTCTGTGGGGGCACTTTTGGACAAGGTCAACATTTAAACAGTGAACTTTGAGTAAAGCAGATTGTCCTCCACCATGTGGGTGGGTGTCTTCGCTGGTTTTCTGCTGCTATAACTGAACACATCTATAAAGGAAGGAGGTTTATGTCTCACAGTTTCTGGAGGCTGGGAAGTCCAGGGTCGGGGTGCTGCATCTGGCGAGGGTCTTCTTGCTGTGGAGTCCCCAGGAGGCGCAGGCATCCATGGTGGGGAGGCTGAGTGTGCCAGCTCATCGCTCTCCCTCTTCTTATAAAGTCAGCAGTCCCAGTCCCATGACAACGCATGAATCCGTTAGGCCATTAATCCTGGAAGAGATTCATCTACTCATAAGGACAGGATCAGATCACCTCTGAAAGTCCCAACTGCCACATTGCTAGTTTCTACATGAATTTCAGAGGGAACAAACATTCAAACTACAGCAGTGACCTCGTCCAACCAGTTGAAGGACTGAATAGAACCAAAGACCGACCTCACCTCCCCACCCCCTCCCCCCACCAGGAAGAGGGAATTCTGCCGGCTTTTCCTGGGTCTCCAGCCTGCTGGCCCACCCTGCAGATTTGAGACTTACCAGTCTCCAAAGTCACGTGAGCCAGTTCCTTAAAATCTCTTTCTTTCTCTCTTTCTCTGTCTTATTGGTTCTGTTTCTCTGGAGAACCCTGACTAATACAAACGACAAGAGAAGTCTTTGATTTTTGGAGGTTAACTAGAACAAATCACAGAAATGCCAGAGTCTCGCACCTTTTAAAGTGGCAGACGTTTAAGATCTTTTCAGCAGAATTTGCGCTTTCCAGGATGGAGCTCCTGTCAGCTGCCATGATCTCCTTCGTTTTGGCCAAAGCCTGAAAATGTAACAGCTCAGTTGTGTTCCAATTGGTCAAACTGATGGATAATGAGTGCATGGGATTTCCACTCTTGCCCAAGTTAGGGGTAGGGATGAATTTCCTGAGTGGGCTCCCTTTGGGGAGAATTGGGGATACTCCAAGAGTGGTAAAAACTCTGAGTGGTTTCTCCAAGAGAACGGTGGCTGTCCTTCAAGGTTTGGCATTAAAGTGATTGCAAAATGAAATTTAATCCGCAGAAGATAAGTTGCAAAGGGTAACAAGCTGAAGAAGATATGCTCAGCCTCATGGTGCTAGGCGAGTCTGAGTTTCCACAGCAATGAGCACATGCTGTAGAGACGGCAGGATTTGAACACAACTGCTGTTTCCCAGCTGCGGAGGGTAGGGAGCTACAACTCAGGTGTGAGGGTAAATTTGAACAACATTTTTAAAGCCAGTTTGGCAATCTTTGTCAACATTTTAAATGTGCATACCCCATGACCCAGCAATTCCTCTTCTAAGAACTTCTCTTATAAAAATGCCTGTACAAGCACACAAACATACATGCCCAAGGTGACAGCATTTGAGACAGGAAAACGGGAGATGGGAAACATCCACCTTAAGAGGAACAGTTACGCAAACTGTGGGATCATCAGGATTATGTAGTGCTATGCAGTTATTAAAAAGAACAAAATAGCTGTATATGTAGGCAGGGAATAATGTCCTTGACATTTTGCTGAAAAAAAGAATCGGCCTTCAAAAAACGATGTCTGGCATGAAGCATTTTTGTTAATTGTGTGAGTATGCTTATGTGCTTAGCAAAATGTCTAGAAAATAGATGGCAGGCTATTAAAGTGGTCACCCCTGCTAGTGTGTTGGGGTAGGGAGGGGGATGAGAACGCTTTCTGTTTTATTGTATACATATCTCTATTACTTGACTTAAGAAATGAGCATATATTACTTAGTTAATAAAACAAAAAGATTTTTTAGTGCCTGCAACAAAAATGCTGATGTCATTTTAAACCAGGAGGAGCAATGTGAGGGCTTCCTCACTCTGGGAATTGAACTAAAGGTGACTGAGTCTTAAAAGAAGCTAGAAAAGGCATTAATTCAATTAATTAATGCCTCAGCGGCTTCCAGCTCAGCAAAGATGTCTTAATGAGGCGCTCGGGGCACCCATTATTTATCTTACAAATGCAGCTCCAGGGTCCTGGCGGCGTCAGGCGGTGCAGCACACGTCCCTGGGGAGGGCTGGCGCTGCAGAAGCTCCCGACCCACCCCCTCCTGCCCACACCAGGCCTCACCCTCCCCATCTCTCCGAGGATGACCCCTGTCCCAGTCCCATGGACCCCGAGTCCTTTGCTATCTGCCCCCTCCCCCCATACGTTGCATTCCAGGACCTCCACAGAGGAATTACTTCCTGGACTGCAAACCGCACTCCTACACCTCACTATGGGCCTCCTGGGGGCGTCCCCCAACAGCCCCCGCCCGGCGGTCTCTCTCCTGGCCTTTCTTTCGAGCTGATGGGGAACTGGGGACCCAGTGCCGGCCTGTTTGAGGCCCACACAGGTGGCTCCCGCAGTCGTTAGCCGCGCAGGGTCTGTCTCCCCAGGCCGACCTGGTAAAATTCCCGCGCCCCCGGCAGGCCGCCCCTCTCCGGCTTGGTCGGAGCCAGCCCGGGGACCCCGGGTTCCCCGGCCGCGCGCGCCGGGAGCTGTCCGTGGTGCTGCCCGCAGGCGCTGCCCGCGCTCGGCCGCTGCGCACGCGTCCTGGGAGGGGCTCGCGGGACCCGCCGGCGCCGCCACTGCGCAGCCTCCCGCGAAGCCCCGGCCCGGTCCGCGCGCGGCGCCAGGAGCCTCTGCCGCCCCGGCCCGCGCCCCCGCCGCGCGCGCCCCTTCGGCCCCGCGGCCTCCCCGCCGCCGCCGCCGCTCCCGCCCGGGCCGGCCATGGCGCTGAACAATTTCCTTTTCGCGCAGTGCGCCTGCTACTTCCTGGCCTTCCTGTTCAGCTTCGTGGTGGTGGTGCCGCTGTCCGAGAACGGCCACGACTTCCGCGGCCGCTGCCTGCTGTTCACCGAGGGCATGTGGCTGAGCGCCAACCTCACGGTGCAGGAGCGCGAGCGCTTCACGGTGCAGGAGTGGGGCCCGCCGGCCGCCTGCCGCTTCAGCCTGCTCGCCAGCCTCCTGTCGCTGCTGCTGGCCGCCGCGCACGCCTGGCGCACGCTCTTCTTCCTCTGCAAGGGACACGAGGGGTAAGTGGGGGCCTCTCCCGGCGCGGCGCCCCCAGGCCCGCCTCCCCACGGAGGCGCGCGAGTCCCTTCTTCTCTGCAGCAGCTCCGAGGCCCGCAAATGTCAACACTTGGCCCTCACCCTCTCCACCCAGACGCCCTTTGTCTACACACATCCGGGACCGTGACGACCACCGGTCCTGCGCGCCTCCCCTCCCCAGGTGCGCGTCGCCTCCCGCTTCCGGGCTTCTGCCCCCCGAGGCTGCAGATGTTGCACCGTCATCACCGAGCAGGCCTGGGCCTTCCTGGGCGGGCTCAGCCAGGCCACACTCGCCAGGACCGGGGACAGCTCTCCGCCTGGTCTAGGGCCTGCGCTGGGCTCTCCCGGCCCCAGTGACCAGGCGTACTGCGGAGCCCCACCCGGCACCATCCCCCCTCCCCGGGAAAAGGACGGCAGGTGGCTGGCTGGCGGGGAGCCCCCCAGGCCCACCTCTGGGGCTCAGGCCTGGGCTGGGGAATGTGAGAGGGACGGCAGGGCGAGGAGTGTTCCTTTGTGGGCTCAGCGCCTTCCTTCCTCCTGGCCTCCATTTTCCTCTTAGTCTCTCCTGCTCCCGCAGGATACTGGAGCCCACACAACCTGGTTCACCTGGGGTGCGGTGGCACCTTCAACCAATGGCACCCTGGAGGCTCCTTGGGGTCCCACGCACTCCCTCAGTGGTGGCCCTCTTTGGGCCCACCCACTTCCTCTGTAGGGACCCTTTGCAGGCCCACCCACTTCCTGGGTGAGCCTACCCACTCCCTCCGTGAGCCCACCCACTCCCTCCGTGAGCCCACCCACTCCTTCCGTGAGCCCACCCACTCCCTCTGTGGGCCCTCCTACTCCCCTAGCTGAGGCCTGCTGTGCCCAGGAGCAGCCCGAGATCCTGGCATCCTGGCGCAGTTCAGGGAGGGCACTCATGAATCCCAGGCCCCTCCCAAACTTGGCCTCACCCCCATCCTTTGTTTTGGCTAGGCAGGTGGGAGGTGAGAAGGGCTGGTGCGGGTGGCACGAGTAGGGAGGCCCTCCTGTTGCCCACCCCTTGTGAGCCCACGGCTTGGCTTCCAGAGAGAGGAAGAGGGGCTCCAGGGAGAAGGGAGGGAGCCAGGGCTGTGCCGGGTGGGGCTGTGAAATCTGGGGGGGTGCTGAGAATCCCAGCGGAGGCGGGGTAGGAGCGCCCTGGGGCTGCTGCAGCAGTTCCACCAACTGGACTCAAACCCACTTGTTCCGCCACCCCTGCCTCTGTCCTCGCAGGGCGTCTCTGCTTCTCTGTCCTTTCCTCTTTTTACAGGGACACCAGTCACTGGCTTCAGGGCCTGCTCTAGGCTCAGGGAGATCTCATCCTGAGAGCCAGAGCTTAATACACCTGCAAAGACGATATTTCCAACTAAAGTCACAATCACGGGCGCCAGGGCGGGACTTGGGCATGTCTTTCGGGGACACCAGTCAACCCCAACACTGAGGTTCTGGATGGGGGTCAGTAGGAAGCTGGCTGTCAGCCTGGGAGGCCCCAGGAGCTGTGGGACCATGGGCCCAAATTCCAGGGTGTGTGGCTGGAGCCCTGCTCAGGGTGGGCTCAGGCCGGGCGCAGGGTGGTGTCCTGCCCATCTGCAGGTGTCCTCCATCCCTCAGCCCACTCCAGGGCTGGTGTCCTGAGGAGAGGCTTGAGATGTCATCTGCACCCACATTGCCAAACTCGAGTGTTTCCCAGTCCATGCTGTGTGTGCAGGGCAGGCAGGTGGAAGCCTCCCTGAATGAGACATGGTGTGAAGAGGGGGTGGGACAGCCAGAGAGTGGGGTCAGCCTTCCAAGGCTTGAGGTCCCTTCAGCCTGGGAGGCTGAGGATGGAGGGTGCAAGCCGCGTGGGGCCACAGGTGGGTTCATTGCTCATGCACATCTTCCCCGCCTCCTGGGTGTCCCTCAGGGTGCTCGTGGTCCAGCTGGGGCTGACAGAGGGTGGCTCTCTAGATAGGACCCAGCTGTGGTCAGAGTGATGCCACATTTCAGAGGGGGTTCCACCAGAGGCTGGGGGACAGGGAGGGGGGAGAAAGAGCCCCAGAGCTTGCAAGACAGGAGTCCAGTTCGCACAGGGCGTGGTCTGTTTCGCATACACGGGGCAGCAGACCTGGGGATGCCGTAACTCAGCTCTGCCTCTCCCGTGCACGGAAGGTGTCTATCTGTCAGCCCTGGCAAACCACCGGCGCCATCTCCTTCCAAAGGCGGAAAACAGATTCCCGGGGAGTCTGCAGGCCTTCCCGGCACTCTTCCCGGCACTCTTTGAGGTGTTGTCCTCCCAAGGGGCGGAGCCAGCTGGGATGCAGGCTGGCCGTGGGGCCTCTGCTGCAGCCCCCCTGACCAGCCCATATGGGATTTAGGAAGCCTTAGATGCCTTGGTGTGCTCAGGGCCTGTAGGGGTTAGTGTGAGGGTTAGTGTGAGGGTTTGTCGGGGAGGGGGAGCTACATTGTGGCGGCTCACCATGGCCTTTACCCCCCCAGAGGCCAGGTCTGGGCAGCTCCTGCTCTCAGGGCAGGGGCCTGGTGGTAGAGCACTTTGGGGGTCAGGGTCAGCCCCTTTGCTTTAGTTTAGGGGCTCACCAGTCCTCCCACCACTGACCTCTGCCCAGCCTGCTCTTCTCCAGGGACACCTGGTGCCCACGTCCTTCTTGACCATCACGAAGTAGTGCTAAGGTCATGTGGTCATGTGGCCACCTGTCCCCACCTTATGCACCGCACCGTGCATTGGCAGATGGCCTGTGTGAGGACATCTGTCCAAAGTGTCAGCGCTCCATTGAGTTCTGCTGGTAGGCCTAGGTTAACATTCTCAAGAGCCATTTCAGGCCATGGGTACCCACCTTAGGGGACCCACGGCCGGGTGGAGCTGGGTGGGCGTGCACCTTCTTCATCTCTGTTTCCTCAGGGCTGAGCACAGGGGATGCTGCATAGGAGTCACCAGATAATGTTTGTTGAGTGACTGATAGAAAGATGCCTGGGTCCTGAGGCCCGCTGCCTTGTGGTCATTCACCTGGCCCTGATACCTGCGCAGACTCAGTTATGTGGCCAACAGGTCCACCTTCAGACTTGCCATGTCAGAAGGTTCGGGACCCCTGGGAAGAGGGGGTCTGCAGGTCCAGCGAGAGAGCGGCCAATTCCAACTCAGTTGTTGCTCCAGCCGCATAGACCAGCTGCATAGACCAGGCGAGCAAGTGCCGGGTCAGCAAAGGGGACTCAGGACATCCGCGGGAGCTCGTGTGGTGGATGAGGACTCTCAGGGCCGTCGATGGCCACTGGACGTCCAGCCCACGGAGGACACGGCTGACCCCATCAGACTGGCTGTTAGAGGGCAGGGCCTGGTTAGGGTGGCACACCCTCTAATCCTCAAGTGGACTCCACCTTCACAGGCCACCAGCTGCTCTCCTACCAGGGCAAGGGCAGAGCCTGCTTGAGGTCTGAGGGTCGCACGGCAGGTCCAGGGCTTGGGGAGCAGACGCCGTGTCTGAGGTGCCAGCTTCTTCATACGGGGGTGTCTGCCGTGCAAAGTGTGGGCCCTGAGAGCTTGTGCCCAGAAGTGTGAAAATTAGTCTGGGAGGGGGTAGCTTTTTGCAGAGGAGTGTCATCTTCATGCTCCACTCTTGGCTGCTGAATAAATGAATGAATGTGTTTCAGGGGGGTTGCCATTTCGGGGCAGAAGGTTTGCTGAGGCCGCCGTGTCCTGGGCAACTGTGCTGCGAGGGAGCATTGAGCACGTAGGCTGGCAGCAGTTTGTGGTTGGCGGGCCCGGGGGTGCTGCGTTAAACCCATCTGCCCGCCTGCGCCAGCGGCCCAGCCTCACGTGGCTGGGCTTTCCAGGACAGCGGTCACCATGGAGATGGCACATCCTGGCAGGGCACCCTGAGCGGCAGTAAAGAGATGGGGTTAACCCTGTGCATGCTGGGCTCCTGTTCCTGACCGCTGTCCTGGCCTGGCCTTGGTGAGGGAGGGGCTGGGTGGCCCTGTGACTCCTGGGGAGCTGGATCCAGGGGAGGCTCTGGACACATCCAATTCTTCCACGACCTGGAGAGCCTGGGCAGGTTCCCTGGAAACCAACCAGAAAGGGATGAGAGGAGCAGACAGGCTGTCAGCCAGTGGCCGCCCCTGCCTGGTGGCCCTGCCCCATCTCGAGGGGAGCTCCTTGCTCTGCTCAGGGTGGAAGACTCTGAAATCATAGGGATGTGGCTGGATGTCTGAAGTCTCCAGATAACCGGGTTTTCTGTCTGTTGGAGGCTGTGTTGTGGCCTATCGTCAGAGGTGGGAAAGGGCAGTGTGTTGCCTGGGCCCGGACCTCCGCCGCGTCTCAGGTGAGCTGGGCAGGTATTTGCGGGCACCAGGGGCTTCTGGGGAGACCCCGCCCATAGGGAGTCCGGCCACGCAGGGAAGCTTAGGCCGTGCTCATGCCTGTCTAGAATTTGGTCCATACTATAGGTGTGGAAGGTGCTGCCCGCTCTCCCGAGGGGCATTGGGAGGTGGCACTGGGTCATGGGCCCTAGCCCGGCCTCACTCTCTGCACTGTGGTTAGCCTGGCCCTCCAGGGAGGCCTCGGGGACCAGCTGTCAGGGAAGTCCAGGAATGCCATGTGCTGGAGGGTGCCCCTGCTGGAGCTGACCGGGTCCCTGGGAGGACTGCAGGAGGGCTGTCTGGCAGGTGTAGGGGTAGATGTGCCCTTTGGGAGCCGGGCAAGGGGCTGTCCCATGCTCCCACTCCAGCACCGTCCAACGGGCCGGGTTTGGTGCCGAGCAGCTTCCTTGCCTCTGCCCATGGAGCCGACCCTGGCTGTGCCTTGCCACCTTGGCTGGGGAGGAGCAGCTCGTCTGAGACTGTGGAGGTGGTAGGCTTACTGTGCCCCATTCTGTGACTATAGGCCCTAGGTCCCTCATTCACACCTCCAGGCCAGGTGGATTTTGGCGTTCAGAACTGCATCCTCAGGGTCCCAGCAGTAGCAAATGGCTCACCCGAGGAAGGGTGACTGAAGGAGGGCTGGTTGACAGGAGATTAAGGCGTGGGGCTCCTAGGGCCAGTGGAGGCGGTGCTGTCCCTGCCCTGGCTAATGGGACCTGGAGGGGAGGGTCACGTGGAAGAGGCCACCTGGAAAGAGCAGTGACTTTCAGTAGAGGGACCTGGTGGCAAACTCCTGCCTTGCTCTCCTGCCCTCCCACCCCATTGCCCAAAGCCAACTGGAAGCCAGAGGGCACCGGGTCATTGCCATGGTCCACACTGTCAGCCTCCAGACAGAGAATGGAGAGGGGTCGCACTCTGCAGGGCAGGCGGGAGACGCTGGCACATGGATGATTTGGGCTTGGGCAGGGTGAGGGAGCCAGTCCCGTGTGTGCTGGCTCTGAGACTCACATCGCACGGGGCCGGGGAGGAACCGAGAATGGCCCCATGCCCATCCTGGCGAACTTCTGCTGAGCCTCTTTCCATCTTCAGAGCTTTGGATGGGGGTTGTCTACTGGCACACGGTGCCCACCCTCCAGCCATCTTCATGAGGCCTGGGCAGAGGCTTGGTCACCCCCCACGAATGCGCGTGTGAGTCTGGCTGGTCCTGCCATCTTTGCTGTGACTGTTGGGATGATAGCCTGTGGCTGTCAGAGTGTCCCCGTGTCCTCTCCCCTTGTCTGGGACCCCTTGGGGTGGTTCAAGCCCTCCCGTTGCTGGGGGGCGGTTCTGCTGTCAGCCCAGCAGTCACCAAAACAGTGTGGCCAGGGCTGGAGCCAGTGGCCGGGTTCCTTGGAGGCACCAGATGTTGCAGGGTGCCACCTGCTCTGATTGAGTGCTGTGGCCTGGGTTTATCCTCAGCACATTAGCTGCGGCACCCCCAGGGCCAGGACTTCGTCTTTTGCACCACGCTGCCCTCTGCACCCAGCACAGGGTGAGCGGGTGCTTAGAAAGTGCCTGCTGCATGAGTGAACGAATGAAGGAATGAATGAACAGAGAGCACGCTGGCTTCCGCTTCGCCTCATCAGCAGCTGCCGAGTTCGGATGGCAGTGGCGTTGATGTTTTCTTGGCTGAGATTCCAGGGAGACCTTGTTTATGAAATGATCCCTGTGAAGCGGTTTCCATGGGTCACCTCCCTGAGATCCAGTGTGCTCACAGCCGCTGGCTACCACGGAGCCTGCTGGCCGGTGAGAGGCGGGAGCAGCGCCTTCTCAGACATGCTGCTTGAGCAGGTGTGCTCCTGTGAGGAACTCCCTCTCAGGGTCCCACTGCAGGGACAGTCCCTCTCCCTGCCCCCAGGAGCCTTAGGGTGCATTCCAGGCTGAGCCCACCCCAGGCTCATTCCAGGGACTTCGAATCTTGGAGCAATTCAGAGAAAGTGGACATTTGCAGGCCAGGCAGGAGGGTGGGGTGGGTGTCCTGACCACGCCCCGTATCCTCAAAAGAGGAAACATCCCTGGGAAGGCCATGGCCCAGTGCACCCTGGCAGAGGCTTCAGGCCCCTGGGGCAGGGAAGCCCCACCCTAAGCCAGCTCCTTCCTCATGGCCCCGCCTCCTGCGCTCCCTGCGCTCCGGTCCTGGTCAGACGGGCCCATCAAGCAAGTCCTCCTGGGGTCCAGGCCACACGCAGAGGGCCTGCGGGTGAACGGAGGTGCTTAGCACTGCAGGCTGGACTCGCGAACAACCTGCATTTATCGCTCACACTCTGGAGGCTGGATGTCTGGGATCCAGGCACCTCAGGTTCCATGCCTGCTGAGGGCCTGTTCCTCTTGCTGTGTGCTTGTGTGCTGGGAGGAGTGAGGGAGTTGGGGTCTCTCATTTCATTCATGAGGCTTCATCGTCAGGACCTCCTCTCCTCCCAGGGGCCCCACTTTCTAACCCCTCAGCGGACGGCAGCACACGGATCTGGGGGACATGCACCTGGAGCCGAGCTGCGGGCTGCTGGGGGTGGGTGGTGTTGGAAGGGTGTCGTGCATTTCCACCGTGGGTGCAGCCTCTTCTATGAAATGGTGGGGACCACGGTTCTAGGTCCCGGGTCTGTGAGATGGTGTGACCCGCAGTCCAGGGCGGGCACTCCGAGGGACTGCAGGAAGGGGGAGCAACCCCTCAAGGCCCCACAGGGCCGCACCCGGGAATCCTGAGGGTCCGGTGGGCACTGCTGGTGGGGTTGCCCGGGAGGTGCCGTCCAGTGACCCTGCCCTCTTGTCTCTGGCTGCAGCTCCTTCTTCTCTGCCTTCCTGAACCTCCTGGTCAGCGCCTTCGTGGTCTTCCTGGTCTTCATTGCCAGCACCATCGTGAGCGTGGGCTTCACCATGTGGTGTGATGCCATCACCGAGAAGGGCACGGTGCCCCACAGGTGCGCCTGCCCCACCTGCCAGCCTCCGCCCGCCTCCTGGAAGATCCCTTGGCACCCTGCCCGGATCTGGGTGGTCTTCCCTCATGAAGCCCATCCTGCGTCTGATGTCGCTGGCCCCACGATGCCC
Source organism: Cheracebus regulus (assembly GCA_963574635.1). NCBI lineage: Eukaryota > Metazoa > Chordata > Mammalia > Primates > Pitheciidae > Cheracebus > Cheracebus regulus. The sequence goes on from CAUYQU010077098.1 coordinate 15,931, forward strand.
ATGCCTGTGCACACCTGGGCAGCCCCTTCCCTGAGACCCGGCCCCCAACGTCAGATACCATCCCACTCTAAGAGCCAGCAGCTTCACACCTCACCCACAGGCAGTGATCCTGGGGGCTGGATGTGGCTGGGGATGGCTTCAGGAGGTCAGAGACTCCGGCTGCCCCTCCTTACCACCAGGGCTGGGATGCCAGATCGCTTTCAGTGGGGACCCAGGTCCTGGGAGGCTCGATGCAGCCGCACAGCCGGAGACCTGGGGCGTCCTTCCTGTGCTGGCTGCATGGGAGAGCATTAGGGTCCGGGCTCTGGTCCCATGGTGTGGGGTTGGAAGGTAGAGGGGACGGGATGGTGAAGAATAGGAGCAGAAGAAGCTTCTGGTAGGGTGAGGGCCAGCTCCCAGGTGTGTCGGGGATGGAGGCCTTTGAGCCACGGTGGTCCCTCTGGGCTCTTAACCGGGGCATCTCTGGCTTGTGGGGGCTCCAGAGTGGAGCACGGTGACTGCCTGCCCCCTATAGTGGGATGCCCAGCCCTGAGGGGCACCATCCTGTACCCCAGGCCAAAACCCTGGAAGACAGGACCCCTCAGGCCACCCCTTCCAGAGGCTCCACGTTCTTCCTTTAAGCAAACCCAGACCTGAAAGCCCAGAGTCTGCAGTAGATGGCGGCAGAGCTGAGGGGCTCCCCACCTGCCTGTTCTGCCCTCGCTCGGGTCCCTGGAGGGAGGCGCCCTCAGTAGGGTGTGTGGCCTGCAGGGCCTCCGGCGCTGAGCTGTGCCCTGTGCCCCATCCTGCTGTCCCAGCTCTGCCTGCCAGCCTGGCCAGCTGCTTCCCAGGAGCGTGGGCAACCCCTGGTACACTCTCAAAGTTCCCTTGCCCTCACGGACGCCATTTCTGGCCCTTCGTTCCGTCCGGGGCGTGCGTGCCGCTGGGCCTCCCTCCCTCGGCGCCTGCTCCTCTCAATCTGCCCTGCCTTCACGTTCCATGCTGGGGGCAGAACACCTACTGGGAGCCAGGCCTGGCTCCCTCCCGGGCCCTGTGACCCTCAGCGGGTGGGGCATGGGGGTCGGAGGGTCCAGGAGAGCAGAGGCCTAGCTGGCATCTTCCAGCCATCCAGGGCCAGGATGGAGAGGGGCCTGCAGGTTTCCTTCCCTGAAGGCTGTCCTGCTCCATGGAGGAGGCCTAGAGGCCGACCCCCCGTGGTGTCCCCAGAGACCCCCTGCAGCCCCCCAGTCATTGCAGGGCAAAGCTTTTGGCTCTCTGGCCAGTGGCTCAGCCATGCCCCACACTGGCTGGCCTGGCGGTCACCTTCCACCCTGCGTCCTGCTGTTTCAGCTGTGAAGAGCTCCAGGACATCGACTTGGAGCTGGGCGTGGACAACTCTGCCTTCTATGATCAGTTTGCGATTGCCCAGGTAGGGGCTCCGGGTGGGAAGGGAGGCTTGCAATGCTGGGAGGGGCATTTACTGCTGGACATTCGCGGAGCTCCCCCTACCCAGAGGAGGAGGAGGCTCCTGTGCAGATGAGGTAGTTAGCCATGGGGCCAGGCAGTGGAAACCGCCATGTCTGTATTTCAGCAAATAGAGTCCCTCAGAGTGGGGGCCACCATGGCCCCTCGCCAAGTCTCCTAGGGGACAGGGGACACAACTTATACAAGGGCAGGGTGGCAAATCTTCCAAATTCACAGGCGGGATCCCCCGCCCCCTTCCTTGGACACTGTATTGGCTTCCCCCTGGCTAGGGGACGTCCCTAGGCCTCCAGCTCTGATCTGGACAGGTCCACCCAGTGCCAGCACCAAAGCCCAAAGGCACAGCTCGCCCTCACCTCCTGCAGGAAGCCTTCCTGACTGCTCCCACTGTCTGGGCCGGTGGCTAACTACAGTGAGGGCTGGGGGGACCCTGGAATTGGGTTTGCACCTTGAAATCTGCACATGTGCCCCAGGCGGAGATGATGTTAATGAGGGGTGCCGGGTAGGGGTGGCTGAGAGCAGACACCTGGCTCCTGCCAGCACTGATCAGGGCCGGCCAGCTTCGGATCCAATTCCGGACCCCAGACTGGCCTCTGAAGGCCCTCCTTGGCCGTGGCTGGCCTGAGGACGCTTCCCCTGGCCCGTAGCCCTCCAAGGGTGCTGGACGTGGGTGGGCCTGAGTGCTGTTTGCCGAGGTGAGCTGGCTCTGTGAAAGACACCTTCATGTACATTTAGTGGCCTAATTTGCACCAATTAGATTAAGGTGCGAGTGCAGTCTGTTGACAAACACGCTCAGATGAGAATCAGCTTAATGTGGCCTGGTTCTGATTAAATTGTTTCTCCTTCAGCTGTTTGGAAGCAGCGGCTAAAGGTCAATTTATTCAGGTGGATGGAGGCGCCTCCGCTGTTGACCGGCCCTCCTTAGAGCCAACAGGCCTGAGCTGCTGGAGGAGAAAGTGCTCTCCGCTGCCCGCTGCCCCTCCCCAGGGCCTCTGCCCGGCCTGGAGTGAGGGTGGGTCTGAGTGCCCAGGGCTTCTGCACCAGAGTGGGTTCCGGGAGGTCCACACGTGCTGGGAAACGATGCTGGCTGCAGGAAGGAGCCCAGAAGCTTGGGCTTGTCCAGCCCTGCCCTGTGACTGCAGCCTCCTTCGTCCTCTGAGTCCCGTCCTTTCCCTGCAGAGCCGAGCTTGGGGGCTGGTGGGGGGGAAGATGCACTGACATCAGACCTCCCTGCACCAGCCCCTGACCCCGACCCTGCCCTCTGTGCAGTTTGGCCTCTGGGCCTCGTGGCTGGCCTGGCTGGCCGTCACCACGCTGGCCTTCCTGAAGGTGTACCACAACTACCGCCAGGAGGACCTGCTGGACAGCCTGACCCACGAGAAGGAGCTGCTGCTGGCCCGGCCGTCCCCACGCACCTCCTTCCAAGAGGAGAAGAGCGCTGTCATTTAGGCTCAGTGCGGGCGGGTGTCGGGGGGAGCGGCCCCGGACCTCCCTGCTGCGCTCGGGAGCACAGGGCTTGCCTAGGGAAGCAGCTGGGGGCTCTGCCTGGGCCCTGGCCTCATGCAGCCCTGTGTGTGTCCCCTCGAACCGTATGTAGTGAGGTGAGCGCCCCAGTACCCACTTGTGAGCCTGGCGGTGGACTGGGTGGGTGCCAGCTCCCTGGTGAGGATGGTGCAGAGAGACTGTGGGGGAGCCTCCAGGCCTCGTGCAGGGCCCCGTGCCTGTCCCAAAGGACCTGACTGGCTAGCCTGGGTGGAGGGCGTCCAGCTGGTCTCCTTCAGCCCCGGCCGGATGCTGTCTCCACGCCAGCTGGCCCAGGGGTGGCCAGAAGTCACTCACCTCTGAATGAATTCTGCATGAATTTTACCATCCAGGCAGAGGCTGCGTGTGGGGAGGGGCTCACGGCACCTTCCAACCTCTGGCCCCGGGTTGGCCCCTCCCCGGCTGAATCCCCTACCTGGGTGGGTGCCACAGGCCTGGGAGACCCCATGGCCTGCCTCAGGGAGGCTTCTGAGGCCCTGTGAGTTGGCCTTACTGTGTGTGGGTACTGCCTATGCTAGGCTGGGGGACGGGGAGGTGGGAACCTGGGCTCCACAAAGTGGGGGGCATCATCTGGTTGGGGGTTTGGGGGGCACATATACCACACAGGATTGTGCCAGGAGCCACGGCAGGGGGCTGTGTGGATGAGTATGCATGGGAGGATGGGATTCTGTGAATGCCTTTGTGCATGGGAGGGTGTGATGGTGTGAATATGTGAGTGATGAGAGAGTGTAACTGTGAGTGTGCATGTGAGGTGTGAGTGTGTATGTGAGGGTGTGACTGTGCATGTGAGGTGTGAGTGTTTGTGAGGGTGTGACTGCATGTGAGGGTGTGACTGCAGGTGTGACCATGTGAGGGTATAAGTGTGCATATGTGGGTGTGACTGCAGGTGTGACTGAGTGTGCATGTGACTGTAGGTGTGTGAGTGTGCATGTGTGAGTGTGACTGCAGGTGTGACTGTGCATGTGAGGGTGTGAATGTGCATGGATGTGAGGATGTGGCTGTGTGTACATGTGAGGGTGTGACTATGAGTGGATGTGAGGGCATGACTGTGAGTGTGCATGGGAGCATGTGAGTGTGTGTAGATGTGAGTGTGAGTCCATGTGAGGGTGTGACTGTGAGGGCTTGATTGTGAGTGTGCATGGGAGCATGTGAGTGTGCATGGATGTGTGAGTCCATGTGAGGGTGTGACTGCATGTGAGGGCTTGATTGTGAGTGTGCATGGGAGCGTGTGAGTGTGCATGAGTCCATGTGAGGGTGTAACTGCATGTCAGGGCTTGATTGTGTGCATGGGAAGGTGTAGGATGTGAGTGCGTGAGGGTGTGAGTACCTGTGACATGTGCATGTGTGTGTGTGAGGAGGAGCGTGTAGGTGTGTGTGTGCTGGGCAGGGGTGTCTGCACATTGTGTGTACAGCATGGGCATGGGCAGGTGCAGGCGAACGTGCCTGTGCTGCACGTGAGCATGCACAAGCCTGTGAGTGTGCCTGTGTGTGTGAGCACTGTGTGTGTGAGGGGAGCGTGGGCGCTGTGTGGGCAGCCCCCTGCCCCTCCCGTGGCTCTCGTGCCCAGTATCCACCTGAGAGAGGAGGGAGCTGCCTTCCCATTCTGCAGAGTTTGTGTGCCAAGGCCCCACGGAGGCAGGTGGAGGAGCTGGGGTGTGAACCCGGGACCCCAGGGTGGGCGGGTTGCTTGACTGTGGACCCCGCCCTTCAGGAGAGCCCAGGGCCCACCTCCTCTGGAGGTTCCGGGGTCCTTGTTCTGGGGCAGGGGCCTCCCTGCCTGGGACTCCATTAGAGGCCGTTTCTTAGCTGAGTGCTGCTCAGTGCTCCCTGCTGCTGTGCCCACCCTCCCAGGGAGAGGCGAGCCCCCGCTCCCCGTGTTGGTGACCCACCCTGTCCACCAGCAGCTGGCTTGCGCCTCTGGGTGGCTGGACACCAGTCTCCTGGAGGCCACATGCCTGGGTCTGCATGGAGGGGCGTGGTGGGACCATCATCCTGCATCCCGGGAGTGAGGCCAGCAGGTGACCAGTCAGGCTGTGGCAAGGGCAGGTGCCCATCACGGGGTGTCAAGGCTGGAGGGTGAGGCCCTGGCAGCTTAAGGGGGCTCTGGCCTCGGGGCCCAGCTGAGTTTCTAGCTGGTAGCCAGGTTCTCGAGGGAAGGGGTTTAGACAGAATCTGAGGCCCTGAAGCTGATGGAGTCTCCAGTCCCCCATGCCAGCACTGACCCGCTGGACATGGGGACTCTTTCCAGCCCCGAGAGCTCCTTGCCTGTGTCTCCAGCAGAAGGTGGGGCGGCTCCTGCCTCACCTCTGCCCGGCCCTGATCCAGGCCACAGCCATCTAGGGCCCTGGAAGGAGGGGCAGGAGGCAAGGGTGGCTTCTGGAACCCGAGGGTTGGCCCCGGTTGGATCTGCCCTTGGTGGCTGCACTGCTGGATTCCAGGAGCTGGTCTAGGGCAGCCCTGTGGCCAGGATGACAGACATCCATGCTGCACGCAGACACAGACCCGTCCTGGGCTGGGGGTCACCGGAGCCCGAACACCATCACCCTGGGAAGGGGCAGCTGGCCTGGGGCATGCTGGGCAGGGACTGGGGTCCTGGCCATGGGCTCTGCAGGGTCCCTTGGCGGGCTGGGCGTCTCCCAGGCAGGAAGGTGGGAAGTGGGGCGTGACCCGGGGCTCCGGAGGCAGATCCCCCGTGCTGCTTCCGAGCTGCCTTCGCTTCTCTCCTGGCTGTCTGATAATGGATTTCCCTGTTCTAATTCCACTCTGGCTAAACTGAAGGAAAGATCCTTACGCTTACATGTGTCCGTTCCTCAAAGTCAAAATAAAAACAAAAGCACCCGAGTCTCCAGCAGGGATCAGGAGGAGTGCGGGCTTCTCTCTGCCCTCTCCGCCTTCGGCCTGTCTGCTCTCATGGTTTCAACTGTGTCATTTATGGGTCACACACAGCGCCTGTGGGCTTTGGTCCTGCTGTTTCAGAAGCTTTTAGGAATTAGAGCTTGGCCTTCCCGAGGTTCTGCCTTCCTGTCTGTACATTTCCCAGTGGCTTCGAGCCTCACTGCTTCCTGTGCAGCCTCCCCCGGTGGGAGGATCCATTTTGAAGGATTTCTTGGGGGTGTGGTTCCATCTTTGAGCAGTATTTATTCAAAAACACATGAGGTCGCATCGTGGGACCCTGCAAAGCCAGGCATGACCCTGCATTGCCTTTGCAGTGGACAGGCAGCCGTGGCTGGGGGAGATCGGCCTGGGCGGCGTCCCCGTCAGAACCGGGGCTGGAGGGGTGGCCCCAGCACGCAGAGGCTGAGCCTGAGCCTGCGACTGGCCTGAGAGACCTGGCCTTCGGGGCCTCTGCTTTCGCATCCAGAACGTGGGGCAGGAACCTGCCCATCCTGCTCCCTGGGGTGGGAGGAGATGGGCCGGGCCTGGGCAGGCCGGGCTGTGGTGACTGCGGGGAGAGCGTGACGCTGGAGGGCCCGGGCAGCCTCCACATGGTCCCTTCTGGGCCACTTCTGGAAACAGCCCCTTTTGCTGCCTCCACCCCAAACTGGGCTCCCTGGATTCCAAAGCTAGAAGCGACCCTGGAGTTCATGGTGCCTGTTCCCTTGACCTGCGGTGGGGACACGCCCTGACGAAGGATGAAGGGAGCCAGCGGGTGTCCCTCCAGACCCAGGGGCTTGGTAAGCCCCCCACCGGGCGGAAGCGCCCACCCGCAGGCCTTCCAGAGCCCCAGGACCTCTGCTCTATCACAGAGGCTGGTTCCTTAGCCATGCTGTGCTGGCTTCCCTTGTTTCTATACAAACTCCAAGACTGAAGGAGGCCACAGTACGGTTTAATAGAACGGCGTCGCCCAGCTCGGTGGTGGGACAGACAGACAGCGGAACCACTGGATGGGTCTTCAGCTGTGCCCTCGCCTCTCAGGCCAGCCCTGGGGACACTGGTCTGATTGTCCTTGTGTTTCTCTGGGCCATTCTGCCTGGTGTCTGACTGCGGGCCTCCCTGCTTTGTTCGGCCCTCCCCCCATGTAGGGTCTGGAGGGGCCCCTGTATTTGTCACCTACAGGGCTCCCTTCAGTTCTGCAATCTGGTGACAAAGCCACAACCACAGACGGTCGCTGGGACCCATGGGCCCCAGCTGGTGGGTGGCGCTGGCTGGCCCCGGGCTCTGTTGGGTGTCCCTGGCCCACAGAGCTGGGCACACATGGCTGTGTTCTGAAGGCCGGGGGTGTTTGGACCCACAGAACTGAGCACAGATGGCCATGACCTGGAGGTCAGGAGTGTCCAGGCCCCTTGCTGTCCCGCTGGCCTCTACGCCTGAAGCCACCCCGACGAGGAGTCCTCCCCTGGGGCCTCTCCAGACTCACGGGGCTGAGTAGAGGATCAGACCTGGGCTCAGAGGATGGCACCTCACCTCAAAGGGACCCAGCTTGACAACCAGACCCTTCCCTCCCCATGGGGTTTTGAGGTCTGGGTCCCCCCCAGGCCCTAATAGCAGCAAAAGGCTGGGTTTGCCTCCTCTGAGCAGCCCCTTGGACACAGGCAGTGTGTCCTCCACAAGAGGGTGCGTATGGCCATGGCCAAGCCAGGTCCCAGCCGCCGCAGGAGTGCCTGCTGGGGCAAGGGAGGGGTCTTCGGGCGAGCCTGGGGAGCCCCAGCATGTGGGCCCCAGCATTAGCAGTCGGATCCTCTTTCTAATAAAATCTCACATGGACCCAACACGGAAGACAGGGGCGCTCTGCTGATGGATGTGTCAGGGCCACCCGCTGTGCCCCAATGTCACACCATGGAGTCCCCCTGTTCCCAGTCGGCCCCCAGGCAGCAGCCCCTCCTGTTCCCCACAATTCACCAAGCAACAGGGCCAGGGCTCAGGCCGTCTCAGGGCCCCAGGGTGCAGGGGCTTTCCCGGAAGCCTTGCCCATCCCCCCGTCAGAACCGCAGCAGGCTGCGCCAGCCGGTGAGGACCGCGTGCCGCAGGTGCAGGATGAGGCCGAGGAGCCAGGCCCGCAGGTCCTCCAGCGCCGTGGCCACGGGCTTAGACCGGCCACAGTACAGGCCCAGGGCCACCACGAGCAGGACGCACACGCACAGCCGCAGGAGCAGGGAGCTGCCGCGTGGCCTGGGCCGGCCGGGCACTGCGGCCAGAGGGTGGGCGGCGTCAGTGCCAGCCAGCCGCGCCCTTCCCTGGAGGACCCGGGTTGGTGGAGAAGGGATGGGGAGATCCCACCCTGTCCCTGCCCATGGCCCCTCCCCAGCCTCTTGGGGCCTCCTTAGAGGCCCTGGCCCTGTGACACTTCCTCAGGGAGAGAGTGAGGGTGGGCGCACACAGGGAGGGGTCAGTGGGGCAGGGATGTGGGCTCAGAACTCACCCTTGACAGTGGCCGTGGTGTCCCTGACAGCAATGTCTGGGAAGGAGAATGGAGAATCGGCTGGGGGCACCTGCCTGTGTCCATCGGGCTCCCCTGCCTTCTCATCTCACCCTGCACCCCCAGAGGACCCTGAGACGATTCATCAGTGAGAGACCCAGGCCCAGCAGGGTCCTGAGACTTCCCTGAGAGGACAGTCACGATTCGAGAAGCTGCCATCGTGTTTTCCGCCAGTTGCCATTTCACGGCCAAGACTGTGTCCAGTGACCCCGCAGGCCCAGGTCTTACTGAGTTCTGCCACTGAAGACAGGTGGCTATGGGCCCACCATGCCCTGGGCCCTGCCAGAGCTGTGTGGGTGTGGCCGGTGCCCGACCCCCTCTGCCCGGACACTGCCCCTCCTAGCCGCTTTCTGTGGTGCCTCTTACAGTGGACGGTCACCTCCACCCCTCCCAGCCGCTTGCTGCGGCGCCTCTTACAGTGGACGGTCGCCTCCGGAGGCTCTCGGAACTGCACGCGCCTCGAGGTCCTCTGGGGCTCGGGCCCTGGGCAGCGGTGCTCCCGCCGGCTCCGTTTCAGGATGGAGGGGGGGCACTTCCTGTTGTCCTCCTGGGGCAGGGGCGGGAAGCAGACCGGTGAGTCCCCTCTGCCGGACACAGGCCTCCTCTTCTGGGCTTGATGCAGGGGGAGCTGCTGTGGGGAGCAGAGAGGGCCGTGGAGACCCCCTAGACCTTCCCATGGGCAGCTCCGACATGGCGGAGCCAGGGATGAAGCCCCTAGGTTGTGGCGTGGACTCAGTCAGTGACAGCAGGCAGGTCCCGGCCCCAGCTCTGTCCCCTCGCCCACTGGGGCTGGGATTGATTTTTAGGTGTGATGAACATGGCGGCTGCTGACATGGACTGGGAGTGTCTTTGTGTTATTCCGAGGCTGCACACACAAAGCCTCCCTGAGCTCTCAGGATGCCCTGTTGGGAGGCTCTGCTCACGCCTGGAGAGGCTGGTGACCGGGCAGGAGGCCTGGCAGGACTCAGGTCTGAGCCAGGTGGGGCCAGCAGCGATGACCCGAAGCCTGTGCCCCATTCTGGCTCGTGTGCTTTGCTGGGGCTGTCACCTGTCGGGGGAGGGGCGGCACCTGGACAGGGACTGTAGGGCAGCCAGGCTCCCCTCGGGGGCGCTCCTGCCCCGCCTCTTCACGCAGGGCCCCCGCGAGCCTCTCCTCTGCCCGCTGTCTCGGATTCAGGCTGCTGGACAGGGTCCCCAGGATGTGTGCACAGGGGGAGGGGCGGCATTGGTGGAGGGGCTCTGGCTTAGGGGCCAGAGTTTGCAAGCTCCACGGGGCACGGGCTGGGGCAGGGCTATGCGGAGGGCTGGCTGGTGGCCACGGCCTCCTTTTCTTCCTTTTCCCAGGGGCCGAGCCTCCAGACTGCGGGCAGGGGCAGCTCCTGCACATTCACCTCCCTGGGCCCTTGTCCTGCCAGTCTGCTCAGCTGTGTGGGCCCTGCCTGAGGTTGGAAGATGGAGCGGGAGTTTTGCGCTGCTGTGAACTTCGGCATCCTGGCCCGTGACATGGTGACAACTGGGGCTGAGGTGCCCTGAGAGCGGGGCGCTGAGGTTGCTCCTGGCTGGGGCATTGCTTGCTGCACACAGCCTGCTGCTCGGTGCTCAGCGAGGCGGCCCGCCGAGGGTGTGAGACCTGCCCGTGCTGGGTCCAGCCCAGCGCCTCCAGTGCCTGTGGCCTGTCCTGGCCTGGCAGTGCCTCAGTCTGGATGGAGCCTCAGGCCTGAGGTCTGGCCCCTAACCCTAACCCTAACCCTAAACCCTAACCCTAACCCTGACCCTGACCCTGACCCTGACCCTAACCCTAACCCTAACCCTAACCCTGACCCTAACCCTGACCCTTGGTGACAGTCTTGACCTGTCCTCCAGTCTCCAGTGTCTTCCCTCCTCCAACACCCTCTGCCCCAGGCTCCCTCTTCCACAGCTCTCCATGGCTCCCACCTTTTCTGCCAAGCTGTGCCCCACCTGGGGGCCTCCAAACCCCTCTGCCGACCAAACCCTTCAAGGCGCCCATGGCAGGCCCTCTGCTCCCCCCAGCCCTCAGTGACCCCCCTGCTCTCCTTCCATCACCCCTTGATTCCCTTCCTCTTCACCTGCTCCCTGCCCCTCCAGCCCCTGTGGAAGCCCAGCCTGCAGAGCCTGCGTCCCGGTGGCCCGCCTTACCCTCTGCGCCCCACACACCCGCGGGCCCCATGCGGCCTCCTCATTCTTCCTGGTCTGATGTCGCGTCTCTGGCCGGGAGTCAGGGCTCAAGGCTCCTGCCGCAGTCCTCATTTACTGGAACATGGTCCTGAGATAAGCAAAGATGTTATTTATTATTTACTGCACAAGCAGCACTCAGAGGAAGGAAAATAAGAGGAGATTCTTCCCCGGATGCCAGGCTGGCTTCCTGGGCCGGCGACTGGCCACGCTGATGAGCGGCACCAGGTTTTCTCTGTGGCGCTCCCAGTGCAGTAAGTCCTGCTCCCTGCTCGCTCAGAAATGCCGCCGCAAGCAATTCCCTTTGCTGCCACAGGCTCCATAATCATCCTCTGTAATGGCTGCATAGTATTCCACTGGGCCGAGGCCTGTCATTTAAAGCCGCCCCGATGATTGGGTATACAGGAAGTTTGCATTTTAGTGTTGTCACTTGCAATGCTTTGAGGTTGTGGCTAAGGCTGCACAAAACATCTTTGCTTTGCCTCCTTTCAGTAGCGGCAAGCCCTGGGCTCGTAGGTTAGGGACTGCTGGGGCTCTGAGGCTGGGCCCCCAGAAAGGCTTCCCAGAGGGTCATGCCCACCTTTTTGGGCTGGTGCTGGTGGGGCCCCCCTGGGCTCCTGGGGGCCCACCCCTCAGCACAGCTCAGACACTCTGTCTCTCTCTGCCCCCCAATTCTGTCTCCATCTCTCTGTCTCTGTCTGTCACCTTGCCTCTCTCTGATTCTGTCTCTATCTCTCTATCTCTCTGATTCTGTCTCTGTCTCTCTGTCTCTGTGTCTGTCTCTCTGCCCCCTGCTCTGTTGTGCTTCCTGGCTGTGAATGGTGCCTGCTCGCCTTGATCCCTGTCCCTTTGGTGGCGAAGGCTGCACTCTCCTCATTCTTGCTCACCGGTGGAGCCCCCCCAGTGTGAAGTTTCTCTCACAGCCTTGGTGGGGTTCTTGACTTCTGGGTGCTCCTCCTCCCTGCCAAGGAGTGCAGAGCCCACCGGGCATCAGTGCAGGTAAGCTGCCACCGAGTGTCTGTCTTTCAAGGGCCCTGGGGGTGATGAGCCTGCTTCTCTCGCTGCAGGTGGGGAAACTGAGGCCAGAGGGGGCTGGGGTTTCCCTGGGAGCTGATGCCAGGCCAGGTCCTCCATGCCCTGCTCCCAGCTGGATAGGGGGCGGTGTGGGGACCTCCTGCTGCCCCAGGCTCTCCTCTGCTCTGGGGTCCTGGGAGGGCACTGGCGCCCCCGCCCCACACAGGGCAGGTGTTTGCATTTCCTGAGGTGCTTCCCTGGCTTCCATTGAGGCCCCAAGGACCCTGTCCCGAGGGCTGAGAGATGCGAGAGCGAGGGTGAGGGGCTTACATGGTCCTCAAGGACATTCCTCCAGTGTCCCCACAGCACGGGTGCCTCAGACGTGCAGGGCAGGCTTGTGGGAGGAGCTGGCTTGGGTGGACTGCAGGGACTCGGGCGGCCTGTGTCCTCCCCTATAGGAGATAACAGGGTGGCTGTGACTGCTTCCCCAAGCAGCATAAATACTGCAGATGAGCAGAGCGCCCCGTTAATGATGTCTGGGAGGACGCTGTCTGGATGGGTTCAATTATTTCAAAAGGGAGCAATTTTCTCCTATCTCAGGATCAGGTTTTTATTGCAAATAGGATTGTGGCAGGAGCTGGCCGTCCTGGGGGGTGGTGGGGGAGGGCGGCTTATCTTCAGGCCCTGCTCTTAGAGAGTGGCCGTGGGAGAGGTGTTGCTCCAGGGCCCATGTGAGCTGGGGCTCCGCCTCCTGGGGCCAAGGTCACTGGGAAGTGGGCTCCGCGCGACCCCCAGGGTTAGGGAAGCCGCAGAGCGCCAGGCCCGTCCTGGTGGTTTGGGGCTGCTGCCTGGCAGGGCAACCTTGACTTCCTGTCCACAGCAGGGCTGCGGGGGCGGAGCTCTCCAGATGCCCTGGGCTCAGTTTCCACCCTGGGTGGAACAGAAACTCTGCTAAAGCCCAGGGGTGGGGGTGGGGGTGGAGAGAAGACCCCCAGCGACCTCCTGGAGCCAGAGCCCTGGCTCTCCCGCTGCCTGGCGGAAGGAGGCTTGTGCGTTTGGGGCATCTCCTGTGGCTGCACAGCCTGGGGCCCTGGAGCAGCCTTCCGGGGCCCAGCCAGGTTCACCCCTCATGAGGAAACAGTCCTGGAGAGGCTCAGGCCGATGGCGACACGCAGGGACGCAGGGCTGGACATCGCCTCCCCAGCTCCTGCCAGGAGCATTTGCTGTTCAGCCCTCCTAGGCTGGGGTCTGCCAAGGGCTGGTGGGACAACAATGTGTGTGCACATCCGTGTGAGTGCACACGTGTGAGCATGCCCATGAGTGTGCATGCATGTTTGCACGCAAGTGTGCATGTGTGTGAACTGCACATGCGATGTTAGCGTGCAGGTATGTGTGCACGTGTGTGTGTGAGCGTGTGAGTGCCTGTGTGAGTGCACGTGTGCACATGTGTGAACTGCACATATGTGTGTGCATGTGTGTGCACGTGTGTGAGTGCATGTGTGTGTGCGTGAACTGCATGTGATGTGTGCATGTGTGTACATGTGTGAACTGCACATATGTCTGAGTGTGCACGTGAGTGTTCATGCGGGTGAGTCTGCACGTGTGATTGTGAGTGTGCACGCACACGTGTGTGTGAATGGCCCACGTGATGTGTGTGCATGTGTGTGAATGTATGTGTGTGAACTGTGCATGTGATGTGTAAGTGTGCACACATGAACTGCACGTGTGATGTGAGTGTGCATGTGTGTGTGCACGTGTTTTCACGTGATGTGTGTGCACGTGAGTGTCCACATGTGAACTGCATATGATGTGTGTGCATGTGTGTGAATGTGTGTGTGAACTGCACATGTGATGTGTAAGTGTGCATGTGTGTGTGCACGTGTGTGAGCGTGAACGTGTGTGAGTGTGCATGGTGGCATGGCTTTGTGTGCATACATATAGTTGTATTTGTGTGTGCCTGTGAATGTGTGTGAGTGCCTGTGTGGGTGTCCTTGCATGTGCCTGTGTGCACATGTGAGTGTATCTGCATATGTGTGGCTGGGTGTGTGTCTGTGTAGGGTGTATGTGAGTCTGCCTGTGTGGGCAGTGTGTTCGTGTGGGCGCCTGGCTGTGGCCTTGACCGTCTGCTGCTGAGCTGCGTCACTTGGAGAGGATGTGACTTCGCTGCCCGAGCGTGTACCGTTAGGACCTCCTGCGGGATGGCACCTCCCCCTCTCTGGGTGCAGTCACACCTTGTGTGACCACGTGTGGCCTTAGGCACGTCTCCTGATCTGCCTGGGCCTCGGTGTGTCAGCTGTGAGTTGGGTGAGGAGAGCAGCAGCCTCTGTGGGCTGGCGTGGGGGCCGGAGTCTGTGCGCAGACCTGAGTCCACACCAGGCCCATGCGCCACCAGCCACTGCTGCCCTCACTCGGGGAGGGGATGTGACCTGGCTGCCCAGGAACAGAGCTCAGGTGGCTCTGCCCACGTCTGGACGGTCAGGACTTCCTATGGGGTGCCACCTCCCCTCCTGGAGACCCAGGGTCCTCTCCAGAGATGCACCTCCGCGTGGGCCAGGCTCTGCCCCCAGGCGGCCCCTGAGCCTTGCCAACCCCTCCCTAACTGGGCGAAGGGGGGCCTGGCCCAAGTCCTGGGCTCTGTCCTTCTCTGGCTCTGTGACCTCCCTGGGCCTCATTTTCCCCACTGGAAGAAGGGGAGGAGCGGCTCTGGCACACTGGGCAGGTGGGGGTGGGGAGGCCTGGGGCTCTGGCAGGGACCATGTGTAACTGGAGGCCTCATGACAGATGCAAGATAAGGGTGGAAATAATAGCTTCAGAGCCTGGGCCTGCAAGTGTCCCGCTAGGCCAGCTGTGGGGAGGGTGCATCCACCGCGGGGACTCTGCCCCTACGCAGGGAACAGGACCCCTATGGCACCTCCCTTCGTGCTGGGGGCCTGGGGGATTCTTATCAGCTCCTGTACTGAGAGGGGCACCAAGCTCCCCTGGGGGAGGGGAAACTGAGGCTTAGATGGGAAGAACGGCCTGCCAGGTTTCAGAGCCTGGGCTGGGACAGAGAAGGGAGCCTGGGCTGGGAGCGCCCAGCTGTGAGCCTGACTGGCGGGTGCTGCAGTGAGAGCTGGCGCCATGAGGGCTGAGGCCCAGGGCTCTGGTCTGGGGTGTGACCCTCCAACAGTCTTTTGGGGTCTAGCCCAGTACCCCAAAGACTCCACCTCATCTTGAAGCCGTTGAGAGATGTGAGGGCACTGACGGAGCCCAGCGGTGCCAAGTCCCTCCACCGGGAGTCCCTCCACCGGGGGACCGGCCTGCAGCGGGGCATGGGCTGGGCAGCAGTTCTGGCCTGGTTCAGCAGCTTGGATAATGCCAAGCTTTGGGGCCCAGCCTCCGCGGCTCCCTTCCACTCCTGTCCTGGCCTCCAGGACGCCACCCACTGAGCTCCCTCCCACTGCTGCCCTGGCCTCTAGGACACCACCCACTGAGCTCCCTCCCACTGCTGCCCCGGCCTCCAGGATGCCACCCACTGTGCTTCCCACCTCCTCCCAGGCTGCTGCCTCTGCCTGCCCCATGCCACTACCCTCTCACCCACAGCCCGTCTCCTGAGGTTTCTTTGTCCTCACTGAGGGCTCCTCAGGGTGAGCAGGGCCCCCCATGCAGCAGCTGGCTCGAGGGAGACCCCGACACCCTCCCCACCCCACACAGAGAGGGCCCTTCCTTGGCTCTGAGCACATGGTCTGGCACTCCTGGCTCAGCCCTCACCCCGTGCTGTGCCTGCGACCGCAGGCCGAGGCCGGGCTCCCTGACTCCCTGGCGCAGGTGCAGCCTCCCACAGGGCCTCTCACTCAGGGGCTGGAGACGAGGTCAGCCTCCTCAAAGCCAGAGACCTCCCTGGGAGAGGCTGGAGACTCACAGCTCCCACCCCACCACTTACACACATGCGCACGTACACACACACACAGACACACACTCTGTCTCTCTCTGTCTCTGTCTCTCTGTCTCTGTCTCTCTGTCTCTGTCTCTCTATCTCTGTCTCTCTCTGTCTCTGTGTGTCTGTCTCTCTTTCTGTCTCTCTCTGTCTCTCTGTGTCTCTCTATGTCTCTCTCTCTGTCTCTCTCTGTCTCTCTCTGTCTCTGTCTGTGCCTCTCTCTCTGTCTCTCTGTGTGTCTGTCTCTCTGTCTCTCTCTGTCTCTCTGTGTCTCTGTCACTCTGTGTCTCTCTATGCCTCTGTCTCTGTCTCTGTCTCTCTCTCTGTCTCTGTGTCTCTCTCTCTCTGTCTCTCTGTGTCTCTGTCTCTCTGTCTCTCTCTGTCTCTGTCTCTGTCTCTGTCTCTCTCTCTCTATCTCTGTCTCTCTCTGTCTCTGTCTCACTCTGTGTCTGTCTCTCTGTCTTTCTGTCTCTCTGTCTTTCTCTCTGTCTCTCTGTGTCTCTGTCTCTCTCTGTCTCTCTCTCTGTCTCTCTCTCTCTCCTCTGTCTCTCTCTCTCTGTCTCTCTCTCTGTCTCTCTGTGTCTGTCTCTCTGTCTCTCTCTCTGTCTCTGTCTCTCTCTGTCTCTCTGTGTCTGTCTCTCTGTCTCTCTGTCTCTCTCTCTGTCTCTCTGTCTCTCTCTCTGTCTCTCTGTCTCTGTCTCCCTCTCTGTCTCTGTCTCTCTCTCTCTGTCTCTCTGTCTCGGTCTGTCTCTCTCTGTCTCTGTCTCTCTCTCTCTCTCTGCCCCTGCCCACCTGGGCTCCTGCCAGCACTGCACTTCGGCGTGGCTTGCCCACCTGGCCAGCCCCGAAATCCGCCGTTGGCCTCAGCCTCGCTGTGGGGCGTATGAACCGGAGCTCTTGCGGCTCACGGCTCAGCTGACAAGTTTCCATTACGGTGACACGGAGCAGTGGCCTCAGCGGCCCCGAGGGCCCTGACCTTCTTGCTGCTCTCGGGACAGCTGGGTCCATGGGGAGCCTTCGCCCACGGGCTTGGTGGCGCGGGTGGATTGGGCCTCCTCACTCTCCCAGGCGCCTTGGTAGCTGAGCCGCAGGCCTGACCCGCTGACCTTTTTGGGGTCTTTTGGGGTCTAGGACCCCATCTGGGCTGCAGATGTGGGCAGTGCCTTCTCCCAGTGGAAGAGGACGGGGACCGTGGACCGTCAGAGGCAGAGCACGGCCAGGCGGGGCGTCTGGGCTCCTGGGAAGAGCCTTGGCTCCCAGCCCAACACTCACCATGGCACCGCGCTGGCAGCTGCCCCATAACACTCGTTCCTGACTTAGTGAGAGGGAACTTGTGCGGAGGCCCCTGGCTGCGCTGACCGCCCGCCAGCCTTGCTCAAGTGCCCACAGGCCCCCCCAGGAAGGAGCGGGAGCAGGAGCTGCCTGATGGCCCCTGTGGCCCCCTTCTGTGCCTAGGTGGGTGGCCCTCACACCCAAGGTGCAGTTCGGGCTCGGGGTGGCGGCAGTGGCGGGTGACGGCTGCTCGTCTGCTGGGTGCAGGGGCACCCTAGGCCTCGAGAGCCCCAGACAGACGGGAGGGCCTGGCACCCCCAGGCCCTCCCTCCTGTACGTGGAATGGTGTTGTTGGCCAGCTGTCCAGGGCACTGCAGAGCTCAGTAGGTGCCCAAGAAATGGCGTCCTGTGCTGGATGGGGGTCCCACGGCCACACAGGGTGGGACGGGGATTCCTTCTGACTTGGCTCAGAAAAGAGCCTGTTCCCAGGGATTCCCAAATGCTGAGAACCAGGCTCCAGTCCCCGGAGTCACGAATCCATTCCTGCTGTGCTGGCCTGCATAGACCTGCCCTCTCAGGACGCCCCCACCAGGGCCCTGCGGTGCAGGCTGGCTGGGCTCACGCCGGACAAGGCTCCCTGCATTCCCCTGAGAGTAAGGCCCCTCCTCCCACTGCCTAGGCTGTGTCACCCAATACTGGGTGCCCTGGGAGGCTCTTTATGGCCAGAGACCCTCACCCCAGCTGCTGGGTTTAAATTGGCCGTGCTCTCCACTTCCCCCAGAGGCAGCCCGGCCTCAGACAGTGTGGACACAGGGCCAGCCTGGGGCTATCTCCGTCTTAGGGAAGAGGGAAGGGTGGCCACCCTGAGCTTGTCCAGGCCACGCAGGTTCATCAGCGTGTGCTCTGCCCAGCGTCTGCCCACACCTGCTGCCCACAGGGGCTGGGTCAGTCTCCACAGGGAGCAATCACTCTGCTCCAGCAGCCTCATGCCCAGGCAGGTAGTCATCCCCTCTGCCTGGGGCTGGAACTCACCTGGCTCTTTCCTGGCTCCCTGAGGGACAGAAGCAGGCTCTTCGGGGCCTCTCTGCGGGGCACAATCCAGCGAGGTCCTGGCCTCTCCCGGCCGCTAGCGCCCACCCCCCAGGCCCTTGAGAGCGGAGACTACAGGGCACACAGGTGGCCAGGCCAGGCCTGCCAGGCCTCCTCGCGAGGGCTCTGGTCTGGAGGTGGCACCGCACGCCTGCGGGGCTGGGTCTGCTGTGGCTTTCGTCTGCCTCCAGCCCTCTCTGCTGGATTGCAAAGCTGGGCCAGCTGGCAGTGGCTGGGCTATAATTACCTCTCCCCTTTGGCAGAAATAGCAGCGACCCCGAGGACAGGCCGCTGGCCTCAGAGCAGAAGGGGGTGGCTGTTTCCCAGGCCCCCAGCGGACGACAGACCAGGACTTCAGATAAGGCCAGACTTTCATGCCGTTCCCCGCCCTCCGGGCCAAAATGTGCTCTCTCCCAGGCCAATTCCAGAGCTGCGCAGCTCCTAGAAAAACCTGTGGATTGGAATTCGGGGGGGAGAGGGAGGGGGAGGACGCAGGGGCTGCGGGAGGGGAGGTGATCAGAGTCCAGCCTCCAGGAAGACCCTGACCCAGCAGGGAGCCTCCTCGGTGGAGAGGGTGCCGGCTCTGCTCCTGGCCCCTGGCCCCCTGTGAGTCCTGAATTGGGGTTGCCAGAGGGAGAGGCAAAGAATGGGTCCCACGCTGCTGTTTTGGGGCCCGCTGGCCGAGTGTCAGTATGGCCCTGGCAGGAGGGGCAATCTCTAGGTCAGTGCGGGACGGCAGGGGTGAGGGCCAGCCTTTCTCAGGGTCTGTCCTAGGCTGGGTGTCCACCCGCCCTGCCTGGCAGTTGCTGAGTCTGCCCCTCACTTGTAGATGAAAGTGCCGCTCAGAGAGGAGGGCCAGCCTGCCCAGAGTCACACCGCCCGGAGGTGGCATCCCGGCTCAAGCTCGGCGGCCCGTCCTTGCCAGCCCCTGGTCTGCTGGTGCATGTAAAGGCAGGTCTGAGAGGCTGGTGAGGGCACCACCACATGTGAGCAGACCCCTGCCTGGTTTGTGGGGCTTTGAACTATTTGAGGGAGCTTCGGGAGGAGGTGTGGGGAGACCCATATTGTTCCATTAGGAGTGGGGGTGCAACTCCCTTGGATCCAGCTACAGGACCCCCGGGAGCCCAGGGTGTGCGGGGCTGGGGGACAGAGGGTGACTGCCCAGGGCCAGCTGGGGGACTGCCGGGACACAGTGGCCGGGAGCCCACCATCTGAGCATGCACGTGGCGGCCATTGGGGTGGGGTTCCGCAGACTGGCACTCCCTTCGCCTCACCGCTGTCTTCTGTACAGGGCAGAGGTGGCAAACTCTTCTCATAGAGGGCCATATGCACACAGTGTGCTCTGCGTCTACACAAACGGGGTGGGCCGGACTGGCCCCTGTTCCGGGGACAGCACTGAGGAAGGCTGGCTGGTCCTGTGGTAGCCTGGCTTCCTGGGAAGAATTGAGGTCCTGGACACAGACAAGACCCCTCTCCCGCTTGTGCCCGATGTGGGCACCTCTTCTCAGCTTCCTGGGACTGGAGCTGTCCCTCCAGGATTTCAAAGGCTGGGGGTCTCCAGGGCAGTTCCTTCCTGACCCTTCTCGTTGGCAGACGGGAGGAGATGGCCAGCCCACAGACCTTGGGAACCACCCACTCTGGAAAGGCGATGTGGGCTGCCCCTGTGGACATTCGCTCCAGGTAATTTATTAGCGAGCTGATGGCTCCACACAGGGCTCAGGTCCCAGCAGGGTCGTATTTCCGGCCTCATCTGATAAGGCTTCGCTGCACCCTCCTCCCCTCGTCCATTGCGCCTCACTCCAGCCTGGGCTCTGCAGGGCGAGATAAGGCCGGCCCAGGGGAATGCTGAGCTGCCAGGTCCGCAGGGGGTCCCTGGTGCCTGTGCTGGGCAGGGCCAGGGAGGAGCCCAGCTGTGCCAGGCCGGCCCACAGCTGGCAGGTGGGCCCATGTGTCCATGGGCAGTGGCACCAATGATGTGCCCATTTGCACCCACCCGGTCACTGTTCAGCTGGGTGACCTCTGCCACACCCTATCTCTCCCTGTGAGCTGGGAATGAAGGATGCCCCACCCTCCCCAGATCTTCCTGGAGCACCCACCCTGAGCATGGCCCTGTGGACACAGCGACGGAGGCCAGTTGGCATTCAGCCAGAGGGCAGAGCATGCCCAGTGGCCAGGCGCTCCTGAGTGCTGGGGAAGTCCAGCAAGCTGGCCGGGCCGGGCGGTTTTCCTTGGGGTGGTCCTGGGAGGGGTCTGGGCTGGGGCGGGGTGGCACGTGGGAGCGGAGGCTGCAGGGGCTGGTGAGTGTGGCCACTCTGCTCATGGCCAAGTGGCACTGGACCCGGCTCCCAGCTTTCCCTGGACCTGGTCTGGCTGGAATGCGGAGAGCCCCGAAGGGCCTCAGCATGGCCCCATACATGGCTGCAGGCAGCATTGGGGGTTGGGGCCGGAAGGTGTGGAGGTCCCAGGCTGACCTGGGCCAGGGAGGAAAGGGCCGGTGGGTCTGGGAGATGGGGGTGGGGTTCAGAGCTGGTTGAAGCAGAAGGACCCCGGCACAGGAGAGGCCAGTATTGGCGCAGGGGGTGGGCTTGGCCGTGGCCTCTTGTGCGGATGCCTGGAGGCCGGCCCTTCCCCTGCCTGGCAGACAGCCCGGGGTAAATCCCTGCAGGCTGGGCCGACTGCAGCACCAGGGCTTGTGATGGAAATTGGTCCAAAGGTTCTCCAGCGTCTCCGGGGCTCAGGGCTGCACCCCCTGCCCGCTGAGGCCGTCCTGAGCCCCAGCCCCCTCTGGTGGCAGTGGGAACGCGCCTTCGTAGCGGCCGTCTCTGTAGTGGGAGGTCTGCTGCTTCGCGACCACTGGAAACCTCCCGAGAGGGCGTGGTGAGCGTCTCCAGCTGGGTGGGGACGTGGGCGGTGGGGTCATGAGAGGCCCCATAAGCCGAGACCGTGGTAAGAGGGCCATGGAGAAAAGGACTGGGGATGGGAGTGGGCACACAGTGTGGAGCTGGCAGGTGAGTCCTGGGCGGGGGGAGGCCGCTTGAGCAGGCCTTGGCCACTGATTCACTCAGTGCCAGTGACAGGGCAGGAGGGACAAGGAGTGAGGTCCCCACGGGGCTTGCCATGTGGTGGTCACAGGTGGGCTCGGCCTGGGTACCCTGGGGGCTGATGGGAGTGAAGCGTGAGGGTGGGCCTCGGAGAGGAGGAGAGGGAACGGGGGAATGAGGAGGTGTGGGTCTGGGGTTACAGGGCTGACGCATGCTCTGGGTGAGCTGGGACCGGGGCTGGGGCTCCACGGGCACAGGCTGCTGGGGAGAACTCCCTCCAGGCAAAGCTGTCCACGGGAGGAACAGCCGACAGTGAGGTAGTGAGTTCCCCGTCACTGGAGGCAAGCAAAGGAGGACTTTTGCCTTAGGGGACTCTTCAGGGCCCCACAGACCTCAGGTGGGGAGGAAGGTGGGAGGCCAGGGAGCGGACTCTGGGCGTATGGGGGTGCCCTGTGACGCCCTGGCCCCCGTGTCTGCTCTCTGGCCCTGACATGTGGCTGCTGGAGAGGGGCTGCCCTTCCGGCTTGCGGATGCAGTTAGCTCCTGCCCCGGGTCACAGCCGGAGTGGGAGGCCAAGGCGCCTTCCGTGGAGCCTGCAGCTTGTCATCCTCAGGCCGAGGCAGAGCCCTTAGACGGGGCCGTGTAGGGTCACCCTGTCACCGAGTCAGAGCCCTCATTAAGAATACAGGACGCCTGGGCGCTGGCCCCAGCCGCGAGTGTGGCGGGGCCCTGGGTGACGGCCACACTGGTCTCCGCCAGTGAGAACCACACGACGCCAGAGCCCCCGCTGCTCCCAGAAGCCGAGATAATGGGACCTCCAGGCCGCGCTGAACACTGCCCAAAGCAGCCCCGTCCCTCCTCAGTTATCCGTGACCTCCAAAAGGCTGTGAGAGTCCTCGGCTCCCACAGGAGCCGTCATTACCACGGTACATTTCGTTTATAAAGTCGGTCCCGGCCTGAAAGCCAGCTGCCTGGGGGCCGAGCATAAGCCGGGACCCAGACGGGGTTCCCGCCGCTGCCCGTCAGCCACAGTTTACTTCTCCTGCAGCTTCTTAGGGCTTAGCTGGAGGGGCAGGGAGATCCTTCCACCACCCCCGACCTGCGGAGGGTCCTGGGCTCAGAGGGGAGCCCGTGTGGGGGTCTGTTTGGGCTTCAGGGTTGCAGTTGGGCCCCAGGGTCAGCTGGTCAGCCCGGGTTCCCACTGTGGGCGCCATCCTTGGCCTCCGGGCCTGAAGACCCAGCACAGGGACCCGCGCGGCTGAGCTTCACACACGTCACAGCCTCATTCTCACACCAGAGGTGTGTGCGCTCTGTGATTCAGGCATGTCGCACGTCTGTGGACATGTGCCCTGAACTGTGCGGGCCATGCTGTAAGTCTGCAAAAGTGCTGCGTGCTGTAAAATAAAAATAAAACCTCAAGCCCCACGACCAGCTGAACAGGCCGCCTCTTGGCCAAAGGGACCCCAGAGGCCTGAAAACGGAGTTCCCAGTCAGAACGGACGGGAGGGCAGACGTGCCGCGGTCACTCCCCTGCCTCCCTGTGAGGGTTCAGGCAGGACCGACCAGCACCGCGAACCTCGCGATCGTAGGCAGTGACCCTAATACAAACTCTAAACAGGACTGAAGGCTCCGTCAGACCAGGGTCAAGTCGTGTACCCCACAGGCCGCTGTGACCCCGTGTATCGGTTAAAAGACTCTTAATCTTAACTTAAAACATTCCTTTCTGATGACTACAAATTTATAGACAAAGCTTTACTTCTTTAATTAATTGCAAATTAAAGCCTGTCTGGCCCCACTGATGACCTGTCAGCCCCGGCTTCAAGACACCGTGCCTTTCCGGGCTAAACCGATGTACAAGCTCCTTGAATTCTGAGTGCCTGAAGGCTGCCTCAGGGCCACCCGCTCAGGGCTTCTGGGTGACTGCGCCTCTCCCTGGGCTGCGGCCACTTATGTTGGCTCAGAATAAAGCTCTGTAAAGTCTTCTGCGGGGTTGGGGCTTTCCGTTAGCTGTGCGCTCCGTGCGCTCCGTGCACTCCAAGTGCTTGAGGGGCCAGGATGTGTTAGCTCCTCATGCAGCTTAGCGCCCCTTCCCCTCCCCGCCCGGCCCTGAGCCCTGGGCCTGGCCTCGTTGGCCAATGAGGACAGGGACTCCGGAGGGGAAAGCGCCTTGCAGGCCGTGAGGTGGCAGCTCTCCGAGGGGGCACAGAGCCGGGGCACTGGGTGCCACACTTGCTCATGACTCCCCGGCATGTGGCTGCTGGGCACCGAGGCGCAACACACGGAGGAGAGCTTGGCCCTCAGTCGGGGGAGGGACCTCACCCTGTCCCGGCCCTGCGACCTTGGGTAGTCAGTGCCCAGCTGAGAGCCGTTGCCTCCAGCCCCAGCAGATCCTCTCCTGGCAGGGCTGTTGCAGGTTCTGAGGGGCGCTGCGTGCACCCCTGTGAAAGCAGCAAGGTGGGGCTGGCCGGGCAGGTGCACACTTCTGGTCCCTGCAGGGTGGGGAGGGGCCTGGGGAGGGAGGCCAGGGTCAGACCGAGGAGTGTGAGGTGGCGCTTAGCCCCAGGAGGAGCTGCCAACCCCATCCGCAGGTTTCGGGCTGGGACGAGAGCTTGAGGTCTTTGCACAATCAGAAGCAGAGGGCTACGCACCGCTCAAGTGTGCCACAGAAGTTCTGCTGCACAGACACCCGCCTGTTTCACACACACACAGTCACATGCACAGCCAGGCACCCCAAGCCTCACATGCGTGCACGCACATGCACCTTCTCTGTCTCACACATCGGCGGGGCCCCCACAAGCTCTGACCCTGAGAGGCCGTGTGCAGCTCCAGGCTTGTTCAGCAGATGCGGGCACATGCCCTGTGTGAGCCCCACTCTCTGGGCTCCCCATCACTCAGGGTGCACGCAGCCATTCTATCTCCTCACCTGTAAGGGGGGGACCGCAACCGATGCACCCCCAAGGCCCCAGAGGCTGAGTGTGGCCAAGTGCCGCCACCATCATTGTCAGCAGGGCCCAGCGCCTGCCGCTCGCTTCAACGAGGCCCAGCCAGTGAGAACCCACTGGGGCAAACACAGCGAGAGGGCACTGTTACAAATCCTGCCACTCCTCCGGGCCCACGGGGAGAAAGGGGGCCTCTGAAAACAGCTGTAGGCCGGGAGTTGCCCAAGGCCCCTCAGGAGTGCCCCTCATGCTGCAGATGCCGACCGAGGCGTCCGGATCGCAGGGAGGTTTCTGGGCCGCACGTGTAAGCCCTGTAAACACCCCCACAGCTGCGCTCATGCCCAGGCGGGGTGCGCACATGCCGGCCCACGGTGCCTGTTCTCCCAGCGTCTAGGGTGCTCTGAGGTTACTTACGGCCCCCCGACCCTCCCACCTCCCTTGGTCTTTCCTCTGGGGCAGAAGGTGTGTGAGCAAGTGCCTGGCGTCTGGTGGGAGCAGCAGGAGCATGTGTGTGCCACGTGTACTGCGTGTGTGTTGTGTGTGCTGTGTGTGTGCCATGTGTGTTCCACATATGCTGCCTGTGGGTTGCCTGTGAGCTGTGTGTCATGTGTCTTGTGTATGTGCCGTGTGTTCTGCGTGTTGTGCATGTTGTGTGTGCACCGTGTTGCATGTGCCATGTGCGTTCCACATGTGTCACGTGTCTTGTGTGTGCCATGTGTTGCATGTGTATTGTGTGTGCTGCGTGTGTGCCACGTGTGTTGCATGTGGTGCGTGTGCGCCTTGTGTGTGCCATGTCATGTATGTCGCATGTGTGTGTGTGTGCTGTGTGTTGTATGTACGCTGTGTGTGTCAAGTGCATTGTGTGTGGTGCTGTGTGCATTGTGTACCATGTGTGTCACGTGTCATGTGTGATGCGTGTTTTGTGTGCCCTGTGTATTATGTGTGCCACATGTGTGTTGTGTGTGCCATGTCTTGCATGTGTTG
Source organism: Cheracebus regulus (assembly GCA_963574635.1). NCBI lineage: Eukaryota > Metazoa > Chordata > Mammalia > Primates > Pitheciidae > Cheracebus > Cheracebus regulus. Next base: position 40,798 of record CAUYQU010077098.1, read on the forward strand.
CATGTACTGTATACCATGTGTGTTGTGTGTCATGTGTGATGAGTGTGTTGTGTGTGCTGTGTGTGCCATGTGTGTCACATGTCTTTTGTGTGTGTGCCACGTGTTACGTGTCTTGCGTATATGCCTTATGTGTGCCATGTGTGTAGCATATGTCGTGTGTGGTGTGTATTTTATGTGTGCCATGTGTCATACATGTCACATGTGTTGTGTGTGGTGCATGTGACTTGTGTATGCCACATATGCCATGTCATGTCATGTGTGTTGCGTGTGTGCCACGTGTGTTGTGTGGTGCGTGTCTGCCTTGCGTGTGCCGTGTGTGTCATATGTGTGTCACATGTGTCGTGTGTGTGCCATGTGTCATGTGTGTCACATGTGTTGCGTGTGTGCCATGTGCATTGCATGTCTTGCATGTGTGCCTTGTGCATGCATGTGTGTCGCTTGTGTCATGTGCTTGTGTGTTGTGTGCGTGCAGTGTCATTTGTGTCACGTGTCACATGTGTTGTGTGTTGCTGCATGTGCGTCTTGTGCTATGTGTGTGCCTTGTGTGTGCCACGTGTTGCCGTGTGTGTGTCTTGTTTAAGCTGCAGTGCCTCGCCTAGCACTGCACAGGGAAGCCAGGCTCTGGCCTCTAGCTTACAAGGCAGTTTGTTTGGGACCCCTGAATGTTGGCCATGTACAGCTGTCCAGGTTGCACAATAAGGAGCTAACTTAGGTTTACCGGAGGCGGTGTCACACGCGCCGTGGGGGCCCCTTGATGTGGAGCATCCAGGAGAGACGCTGGAGGTCAGAGGGCACAACAGGCTCTTGCAGGAGGACCTGAGTCTGTCCATGCTCACCATGTCTGTCGGTCTGGCTCCACCTGCCCTGGCCCTGTCCCTCACCTGTGCCCCCAGCCCCCGCAGCTCTCCCGGTTCCCACTGTAGCCACACCCACGGTGCTGACACCTCACCCTTGCCATCTCCTCTTCCCCTGGAGTTGGAGCAGACCCACCGTGAGCCGGCACACATGCCCGCCCTGGAGCCGGAAACTGTGGAGGGCGGCACCCTCGCCAGCAGGGTTTGCACAGTCGCCAGGGCTTCCCGAGAGGCCCACGTGGAGATCACGCCCGAGGCCGCCAGCTCCCTGCATGGGATCATGTTTGCTTTGGAGGGATGTGTGTCTGTCTCGGTGGGGGAGCCCACCGGGAGCTGGCGATTCCCAACCTGCAGCCACGTGCCTGGTGGGCGGCCAGAGCCCTCTGGGTCCTGAGTGCTTCCTGTTTGGGGTGTGCTGACCACACCAGCCATGGGGGCGCTGCCTCCAGACGGTCGGTGACTTCGTTGTGGTGCACGGTCTCTGGGTGCACGAACACACCCTCGGTAGCACCCTGAGGAGCGGATGTGGCTAATTACGTTCTAGACTTTATATTACACGAGATGGGGGAATCTTCTATAAAATCACCACTAAATGAGAGCCAAGTGCTGTGTGTGCAGAGCCACCCATAAAAGATCCCTGCCTGGCAGCTCTGAGAGGTGCGGTCTGCCTGGCTGATGTGGGGGCTTTATTGCTCACCGTACGATAAAATAACGGGGTCATTAAGAGAAAATACCTTCCAGAGCATTAAAATTAGAGGCGAATTGATTCAGTGGTAAAACAGTCCCCTTTCCTTTTGGGGGTTTATTTAGAGCTTTTACGTGGTGCTCTTGCTGTGATCCTGTTTGGAAGCCGCACCGTGACCGCGTGGGTCAGCCTCCCTGCGCTGGCTCTGGCTGCCCTGAGGTAGGATGGCGGCTGGGGTGGGAGGGCAGCCTCTGGAGGCTCTCAGATACCTTCCTGCTGATGGTATCGGGAGGCTGAGGGCAGGAGGGGCTCTCAGGGGATGTGGGGACTCCCCCTTTGCCAGTCAGGGGGAAACTGAGGCTGAAGGCAGAGCAGGTGACCCTGTGGCCACAGGCAGCATTGCTGAGCTCCTGGGCGGAGGGGCTGACCCCTGATGGTGGCCAACAGGGCCTGCATGACCTCAGCTCTTCCTGCTCTGGCCCCAGCCCGGGTTCTGTCCTCACCTTGGTGTGGGAAGATGGAAGGAACAGCCCTGCCCTGTCCTTTTATGCCAGGTTTGGCAGAGGCTGTTGAGACACATCATGGTCGTCTGGCACCGTCTGCAGGGCTCCTGAGCTGCGGCAGGTGCCCCTCGGGGGCCACGCCAGCTCATCGTCTAGCCTCCTGCCCCCACCGGACCAAAGCAAGCATTAGGGGTGGGGGGCCTGTGTGGGAGGCTGAGATCCCCCAGAACGCCTGCTCCCCAGGCTGCCCTGGGGCTGGGAGTAGGGAGGACGCCCGGGCCACCGGCACTTTAGAGGTGCCAGGTGTTTATCTGGGAGGCGGCCTGGCTGCTTCCGGGTTGAGTTAGTTCCACTTCTGTGGCTGAGGAGCGCCGGGTGATGGATTTCTCAGATCTTACCTTCATCTCGCCTGGCTCAGCCTGCTGCACACTGCTGTTGCAAGCTGCTTTTAAAAGTGGGGATATTTAGATTCGGGGCAATGTGGGGAGAATGTTGGAAATGGAACTCTGGGAGGTGGCGTGAGCCACCGAGTTGCTCTCTAGATGTGCTGCCCTCGGTTCCGCCTCAGGCCCCAGCGGGCCCCTCCCTGCTGCACAGCGGGCGGTGGCTCTCCTCACCAGGCTGGGTGCCACACCACTCCCACCTCCGGCCTTTGCTTCTCAGGCGCTCGCCTGCCTGGGCCTCCTGTGCCAGGGTTCACCCTGCCTCGCTGCTGAGCCTCCTTCTTTGGCGAGTCTTGCTTGGCGGGGCTCAGGTGCGCCCCCTGCCCATCTGTGCCCCAGGCCAGGGCAGCCCTGGCTCCCGGGACCAGGTTGTAGCGTCTGGGACGCTGAGGGGCTGTGTGCACAAATGCCTTTGAGTGGGGTCCATCCTGCAGTGTGGATGGAGGCACGAAGCTGGCTTGAGGCTGGTGTGCCGCCTGTCCCTCTGTCAATGCTTCCGCCGGCCCCGGGGCCTCTGTGTCTGAGGGGCTTCCCTGCCATCCTGAATGCAGACCTCAGCGAGCACAGGAGAAGCCAAGGCCCTCGCGAGTGAGGCTGGCCGGGAGTCACCCCCAGATTGTACTCTGCCCTGTCTGACTTTTGCAGCCGCCTGAGCCCCAGAGGCGGGTCACTCCTGGGGAACCCTGCCCCTGGCTTGTCCTTAAACCACAAACTGGCCTCTCCAAAGCCCGAAGCAAGCCCTGGGTCTCACAGGTGGGTGTTTCTGATGAATTTTCTTTCTGCTGTGGTCAGCCAGTTCAGGCCACGTTCAGGCAATTCAGAGGGAGAGAATTTGGGGTTCTCTCCATTCAGAGTCTCCGGATCCCTGAGCTACCTGGGCAGTGCTCACCTGCAAAGCCCGCCCCTGTGACTGAGCACCTGCTTGCACACACCTTGCACATGGCGGTGAGTCAGTGACCCTCCTGTTAGGGTCAGTCAAATGGCGTGGGGCTCAAGAAGGTCCCGGGGAATGGCCTCCAAGGCAGGGACGTGGGCCCATCCGTCACAAAGGAGCTGCAGCTTCTGCAGAGGCCAAGACAGCAGACTGAAAAGGCTGCACCGCCAGGAGCCCTGGACCCTGAGAGCCCGTCCTTCCAGCCCACTCGGGCGCAGAACTGACATCCAGGCACTTGGGGAAGCCTGGGAATCCCCCTAGGAAGAGCCCGTGTTAAGTGCATCCCTGTCTCTCCCTCCCGGGGTGCCGCCTGCTTGCCTCTGTTGGGAGCACTGGTTCACCGGCGGCCCCGGGTTGGGCAGGGACTCCACACTGTCTTCTGGTCTCATCCATCCACCCAGCTCTGCCGCCTGGTAGCCCATGTGTGCCAGAGCAGAGCCCCACTGGGGAGTCAAAGGTGTGCGGAGGACAGGAGGGCTGGGGTGGCCGTGGGGGGGAGCTTGCCCAGCAGGGATGCTGCCCTCAGGCTGAGATGGGCCTGCCCATGGGGGGGGCATTTGCCATCTGTCTTCCCTGCATGGTGCCCTCCAGCCTGAGGGTGGGCTGGGTGGAGGATGAGCAGAAAGGCCAGGCGATGGCAGGAACTGGCTCACAGGTGGCTGGAGCCCCACCGTCCCTTTCACACAGATCCCTGAGGGTGGTCGGAGGTGCCCAGCGCCGAGGATGGGGTGCTGTGATGTTGTGAGCCAGCAGCCAGGGAACCTGTGTGGGCTGGGACATGTGCCTGGGCAGGGCGGGGGTGCCTGCCTGGGCCTGGATGGTGGCCTGGAGGAAAGCAGCTGCCTCAGACACCCCATCCCGCCGCAGGTCAGCCGGGCTTCCACTGCACTGGGGCGGCAGGCACCAGGCATCGTCGACTCAGCGGGTGCAGTGGAAAGTGGGGACGTCTTGGGGCCTTCTCAGGTCTGGGTGGGCTGGGGACCACCATGTATGCCTGTGACAGGACCCCTGACCTTTCAGTGCCACCCTGGCTGCCAGAGACACTCATATGGAAGATACTGAGTGTTAATAAATAACTTTTGAGTCATAAAACCATTGTTATCGTTCTGATGGACGACAGAAGTCCACAGTTGATGGGCAGACGCAGGTGTGAAATGACTTGTAAATATCCCTCCTGCCAGCCCCACACCGCCGCCGAGGCAGCCCTGGGTGCTGAGACGTTGCAGTTTAAGACCAATGTTGATTAGAATGTTTTATAAGTTTTTTTTATAAGAGTAATAACAGCTCTTTGGAGACGATCACGTGGCTCAGGAAAGGTCTGAAGCCCTGCAGGAATGAGAATTGGATTTGCAATCAGGAAGCCCCTCCCCCAGCCGCGCTCGCTTCGCCTGTTTGTGTCTTTTTATTGCCATTTTCCCTCGGGGGACGGAGCCCCTTTGATGACTGAAGCCCCTTTTCAAGATCAAGGGTGCGGCTGCTCCAGCAACGCCCGGACCGGGGCGCCTCACCGTCCAGGACGGGGATGGAGACCCCCAGACCCTACATCCTGCCAAAATCTGGCGGGTTCAGGCCCAGGACAGCCGCCCAGCGTCCACCCGGGAGGCACAGGTGCCTGGAACAGCGGGCCAATGGCCACCAGGTGGCAATGAAGGACCAGCCAGTGAAGAGGGAAGCAGGACGCAGAGCCTGACCCAGGGGGCGGAGGGAGGGCGGATTGCAGGACCAGGTCCTGGGCCGAGGGGCTGTCCCACACTGCCTTCAGGCCCAGGAGCCCCAAGACCCAAGGGAACCCGGAGACGGCAACGCATTTCCCAAGGGCGGGAGCCCCAAGGCTGGAATCTCGGGCCAGGAGGACCCACATGGGTGTCTGGGCCCAGGGCAGCTTTTGTATTGGGACAAACTGCAAACTCACTGGCCCTGCAGTGTGTGGTGGCCGCGGGACCCCGGGGGAATCCCAGCCCAGTGGGGCCACCGGCCTCCCCAGGGGCATCCTCATGCATGGGCTGACGCCCCTCTAAGGGCACAGGACCCCCTCTTCCCCCCCACACAGCCTCACCTGGGTCAGGGGTCCCCACAGGCAAGGGGGCTGCAGACAGTTCTGGGTAGGGGCTCCCAGCCTCGGGGGTCCTGCCATTGGCCTCCGTGCCCAGTGCTCAGTGAGGCGGCACACGCCTGTGCCCCATGAGGGCGTGTGGGGCGGCCGGCTCAGCCCTGGCTTCGGGGGTGGGGTTGGGCAGCGGGCCTTGCCCACTCCTGTCTCTTTGTTGTGCGAGGAGCCAGGCTGTGTTCTGGGGCAGAGCTGGGGCTCCTCCTCACGGTCACGGCCCAGGATCCCGGGTGTGTGCCGTCTGTCCCCAAACATCTGGGATCCCTCGGCGGGATGTCAGGGATGTCAGCCTGTGGTAGCCGGTGCGGCCTCCCCGGAGCATCTGGCAGCCATGGGCATTGGTGTCTTGACGGCGGCTTCCTCTGCTGGGGGTGGGGTCTCCCACTGGGAGTTCTTCTATGGGACAGGAAGATGGATGAGGGTCCCTGCCCCTGCTCTGGTGTTCAAGGTTAGTGATGGCAGCACATGCTGGGCTAAGGGACCAGTGCCCTCTGTCCCCCACAGCACAGGAGGAGGGGTCTGTAATGACTCTTCCCTTGGAAAGCGGCCCCGAGGCTCACCCTACAGGCCCTTGCTCTGGGCAGCCAACTGCTCCTGGCTGGGACGATGTGCCCAGAGCGGGCCTTGCTCTCCCTCCCTCCTTCTTTCCCTCCCTCTGGTAGCAGCCTGGGCTCAGCAGGGAGACCTTCTCCCTCTGGCTGCCAGGGAGGGGTGAGGCAGTTGCCCAGCCACCCTTCCTGGGGAACGTGGGTCTCAGCCTCAGGGTGTCTGCTCAGTGTCCTTGTGCTGTGCAGGTCCTAGGGGACCCTGGCCATCCCTTTCACTGTCCAGACAGCTGTGTCCGTAGAGCTCCGAGGGACTCACGGCCCAGATATGGGCTACAAGTGTGGTGGACGCTTCTCCTGCAGGTGGCGGAACAGCAATGGGGCTGAGCCACATGGACCCAGGAGCTCCAGCAGCACCAGCACCTGTCACCTGCTGTGTGACCATGAGCAAGTCCAGCCACCTCTGTGAGGCTCCAGAGCATTTCGACTCAGTCCCAAACAGCCCTGATCCCAGCCCACATGGAGATCTGATCCACCTCACACAGAGCCTTGACCTTAGCTCACACTGAGCCCTGATCCCAGCCTATCCTGGATCCTGATCCTGATTCTAGCTCACCCTGAGCTCTGATCCTAGTCCACCCTCGACCTGGATTTTAGCCCACTGTGGACCTGGATCCTAGCTCACCCTGAGCCCTGATCCTAGCCCACCCTGGACCTGGATTCTAGCTCACCTTGAGCTCTGATCCTGGGCCACCCTGGGCCCTGATTCTTATCCACACAGAGTCCTGACCACCGCCCACACAGTCTGACCCAGGCAGGGCTCTGAGAGTCTATGCTGCAGAAAGATCATCAGAGTGGAGGGGGCACATGGGGGCCATACCTCCTTCTGCTGTGGGGTGGGGGCGGTGGTGGAAAATGTCCCCAGCAGGTGTTTAGTTCCTTTTTTCCTCCTTCTCACTGTGGCTCTGGGGCCCACGTGACTTGTGTGGGGCAGAGGCTGTTTGTGGCCCTTTCTTTTGGTGTGGAATTCCACCGTTAGCACTTCCTTTCCTTGGGACAAGCCTTGCTCTTAACCAGCAGATCCCAGAGGAAGGACTCCCCGTCCCTGGAAAGGTCCTGGAGGTTCTTTGTTGGAGGCTGCAGGCTGGGTGGTGCCCAGGCCATGGATGCAGGAGGGTGGGCATCAAGGCAGGGGCTGAGCAAAGGTGGGTGAGGACCTCAGCGGGGCAGGAGGGGCAGCCCTGCCTGCGACTCCGTCAGCTTCCCCGGTGAGGCTGCCCAGGCTCCCAGCCCGCCTCGGTTCATGCTCTCTCCACTGCACCCAGGAGCCTGATCCTGTGTCACCTCACTGGCTGCGTGTGAGTGGGGGAGTTCTGAAAGATTACCTGCCAGCGGCGCTTATGTAAATCCCAGGTGATTTATAAGCATGGACAGTTTTAAGGCCACCGGAGCGCAGAGCAGGTGCTCGGCCAGACTGCTGAACCAACAGTTTCCAAAGCGAGCGCGAAGGCACGAACTGTGCGGCCCCGGGTCTCTGGGTGCCTGCCCCCCTCCCCCCGCCCCATGCTGCTCAGGGCAGCTGCCCGTGTCTCTGCTGGGTCCTTCCAGAGGACGTGGGGGTGTCCTGTGGGCTGTTAAGGGGAAGAGAGGTCGCCTGGCCGGGGCCTGTGAGGCTCATAAGAGCTGAGCGGCGGGTCCTGTTGGTTGCACTGGGGTCCGGGTGGCTGTGGTGGGGCTCGAGACAGGGAGTGGGGGTCCCGTTTCTCCTGGGATGAGGAGGGTGACAGCAGCTGGGTGGGCCAGGAAGCTGAGCTGAACTTCCTTTGCTCTGTGAGTGGATGCAAGCCAGGCATGGTGGTGCAGGCAGCTGGGATGGGGAGGAAGGGCGTCCAGCCCCCACCTATCCCCACTCGGCTGCAGGAGGGCCCCCCAGCCCGCTGGCCTCCAGGGCCTGGGGTGGGGAGGAGAGTGGGAGGTAATGGGAGACCTGCCTGCCTGATGCAGGGAAGCAGGTGGAGACTGCAGGGAGGTCGAGTCCCCGTTTTCCCAGCCAGCCTGCACAGGGGACACAGATACGGAACCTCCTCACTCCTACCTGCTGGTGCCCAGCTCAGACCCTGTGTAGTGCGCCACGTTGCCTGCCAAAGAGTGTGGCTGGGCCCAGCTATGACGAGGATGGGTGTGAGGGGCTGTGGGCCCAGGAGGAAGTGGACACAGATGCTGGTGGGGCCAAGGAGGGTCACAAGGCTGGGGGCAGGGGGGCGAGGGCAGCTGGGGAAGGCACTGCCAGGCACCCAGGGGACCCTGAACCAGGCCCCTTCCCTCTCTTGGCCTCAGCTCCTCTGTACCTGAAAGAGGGGCCCTAGGGGTGGTCCACTAGTGTCAGCCAGTGGCTCCTCAGCTGGTCCCCAAGGACAAGGCACAAGGTGGCACCACTCAGTGGCTTCAGGAGCTTACTCCTGGCCGTGTGCATGTGTGAGCATGTGCACCTCTGCGTGCAAGCATGCAAGCGTGTGCCTGTGTGCAATGCACACATGTGCAGGTACATGAACACATGCACAGGCAGGCATGGGTACATTTGTGTCCATGTATGTGGGTGTGGACAGATGCATACATGTGTGCATAGATGTGTATGCATTTGTGTGTGCATGTATGTGTGTATACCTGTGTATATGGATGTGTGTGTATTTGTGTGTGTGTGCATGTATGTGTGTGCATCTATGGGCGTGTGTGTGCATACCTGTGTGCATTTGTGTGCGTGTGTGCACTGGGGAGCAGGGCTGAGTGTCCTGGAGGAGGAGGAGCCGGGGCTGCACACATGAAGTTGCAGGCATTGGAGGCTGAGTGAGTCACGCATCTCCCTGTTGCAGTGGGCACGGCTGCCATGTCCTTTTCAGTCCTCTTAATGTGAAGTTAATTAGGTGGAACATTCAAGAAAGACATTTGGAAGCTGATCTCAAATCAGGAGAGCCCTCTGCGTGGGGAGAGGGAGGGCGAGGCAAGTCCCCGCCGCTGGGGAACCTGCGTGGGGCGGGGTGGGCACACAGAGGGGCTGGGCTGTGCAGCCTGGGTCCTGGGCTGGGTGGCACTGTTGCTGGGGGTCCCCTGGGTGGGGCAATTTTTCCTGCCTGGCTCCCCCTTCCTTATCTGCCAAGGGTGGAAACAGTGAGTGCAGGGCACCCAGGCAGACTGGTCGGGGTAGGGGTGGGTTCAGGGGACAGCCCGGCTGTCGAGTTTGGGAGAAGAGGATGGAGGCTTCTCTGGTGGCCCCACTCCAGGCTCAGCTCCCTCTAGCTGGCCCTGGAGGTGAGTCCTGCCCAGGGATCCCCGCTGTCCAGGGAGTCAGGGCCACAGCTTTGGCAGGCTGAGACCTGCCTCAAGAAGGCAGGCAGTGCTGGATGCCCGGGCGCCCTCCTGTGTCCCACACCCTGAACGCCCATGGTTGGGGGAGCATGACCCTGTCTCTGCGGGGGGCAGACTCTGCCTGTGGGCACGGTGTGGAGAAGCTGGCCAGGAACTGGAGGCCTTGAACTCAGGTCAGGAAAACCCTGTGTCTGTCCCTGGGTGTGCATCAGACCAGGGAGAGGGACAAGGGCCACTGCAGCCCTGGGGAGACGCTGGTGGATGAGTGTGCCTGGAGGCAGGGATGGAGGGAGGCTGGGTGGCAAGGAGGCCTCACTTGCCAAGGCTATGGTGCGGCCTGGAAGGCTGGTGGGGCGTGTGGGCTCTGCCTGCCCTGAGGGCAGCCCTGGGCAGGCAGAGGTGAGCTCTGGGCATGGTCAGGGGAGGTGGCACTGCTGGGCTGACACCTTGCACGGTGGTCCCAAGGCCAGCATCCCGGGCTGCTGGGACAGCACGGGGCGCAACTGCCAGCCCACATAGAAATGAGGCGATGGGTCACAAGTGCAAACCCACAGCTTGTGAATATTTAACGCCTAACAAAAGTGCATGCATAATTAACCAGGCGCTGGCGGAGGAGCTGGAATAATTTGTCTTCTTAAAGGGGATTTGGTAATTTGTTAAGCTATTTTGAAATCTGCAGTCTAGCTGTGGAAGCTGCTCTGATTTCTAAATTAATTTGTGTGATTTAGAAAGTGGAAGCCCGTCGGTTCTGTGGGGGCCGCGGGTAGCAGGGTGGCCTCTGAGGGCTGCGCGTCGTGCTTGTTGATTGCTCTAGCGATGGATGCCCTCATCCGTGGAGATCCTGCTGCGGAGCTCAGCCCTGTGCACCCCGCCTCTCCCACCACCCTTGTTTCCACGTGCGGAACCCAGCGCCCCCACACCCCTGCCAGGTGAGTTAGTTTACGAGCAGGAGCTGCGGGACGCTGGTCACTGGAGGCTCAATTAATCCTCTCCTCAGAGAATGCTCCGGGCTGGAGGTGGGTGAGCCTGTCTGGCCTGGAGGCACGGGGCCTGGCTCTGAGAGTGGCTGACCCAGCTGCAGTTCGAGCACCAAGCTGTGAGAGTCAAAGGACGAGTGTAACTCAAAGGGTCACAGGGATGACCACAGGAAAAGCCCCCCATTTCCAGCCCCAGATCCCTAGACTGAGAGTCCCAGCTGTGTCACTGACTGGGAGCCTACACCACATCCTGCAGGGCCCTGGCGGGCCCCATAGGGCATTGCTACCCAGCCGTGCCATCCCTGAGTCTCTGAAGGCCACTCTGCCAGCCCATCAGGCTGGCAGCTGCCGGACGGTGGGGATGTCAGACCAGTGGATTCTGTGAGGTCGAGTCCATTGCAGCTTGAAGGGAGATCCTTGGCTAACAGCCATGCTGTGTGGAAGGCCAGGCTGATGGGGAAAGATGGTCATTTTTGTAGAAGGCTTGTGGCCAGGAAAGACCAGCCCATATTCAAATTAAGCATCTCTTCCAGTAAGAATTAAGCACTGCCTTTTTCATACAAAAACAGTCCAATGTCATCACCTGTCACCAGGTTGCCCTGTTGATGGTGCTTTAACCTGTACTAAGCCTCAATTTACCTTCCCAGTCAAGCCTGGGTCTATTATCCCAGCCGAATCTGATTCCATCTGCCAGCTGAGCCTGAGTCCACCTCCCAGCTGAGCCTGGGGCCATAACCCAGGTGAGCCTGAGTCCACCTTCCAGCTGAGCCTGAATCTACCTCCCAGATGAACCTGGGTCCATCACCCTAGCTGAGCTTGAGTTCACCTCCCAGCTGGACTTGGGATCACCTTCCAGCTGAGCCTGAGTTCCCCTCCCAGTTGAGCCTGGGTCCACCTCCCAGCTGAGCCTGAGTCCACCTTCCAGCTGAACCTCATCTTCCAGCTGAGCCTGAGTTCACCTCCCAGCTGAGAGGGCCCCTTGTGATTTGAGCCTACATCCCTATGGAGCTGTGTTCACAGTGAGTGATTTTGGTGGTCCCTTCATTTGGTGACTTCTGGGTGTCCAGCACAGAGAGTTGAGCAAATCCCACCTGGGTTGGCTGGGGGTCTCCAGCCAAGCATGCCTGTCTCCTTGGTGGCCCACTCCTCACAAGCCTGGGACACCAGACTCTTGGGCAGCTCAAGGGTCCTGAGTCTGACACACAGGGTCTGCTGGTGTGTCCTGGAATGGTGGTGAGGTGGTCCCTGGAAGAAGAGAGGGGAGACCTGGTATACTGCCCTGTCCACACGCTGTGGCCCGTCAGAGCCTGCGCACCTCAGGGAAGGGCCCACGGCCTCTGTCAGGCTTCTCTCTGCGAGGGACCTGCAGCCGGCTCCAGGGGGGCGTCTAGACAGGGGAGCAGAAGCCCCTCTGGCCTTGCTCCCAGGGGGGCTGCGCAGAGGAGGGTCTCCTGCCCCCAGGTGTGCTGTGTGGAGGGGGGAGTCTCTTGCCCTCAGGTGTGCTGTGTGGAGGAGGGTCTCCTGCCCCCAGGTGTGCTGTGTGTGTGTGGGGGGGGTCTCCTGCCCCCCGGTGTGCTGTGTGGAGGGGGGTCTCCTGCCCCCAGTGTGCTGTGTGTGTGGGGGGGGGTCTCCGGCCCCCAGGTGTGCTATGTGGGGGAGGGGGTGTCTCCTGCCCCCAGGTGTGCTGTGCGAAAGTGGGATTTCCTGCTCCCTGGGAGTTTTTGGAGTTTCTGGGCCATATTTCTGAGATTGGGGACCATAGCAGAGAAGTCTGTGGTTTCCTTTGATTCTGGAAGGTTCTGGGGGAACTGGGGAAGGGTTGGGTCAGAGACTCTTCCTGGGGAGGGGTGGCTAGCCAGGAGTGGACACAGTAACCATTTCCTGCAGGGCCTGGGGGCCTGGCTCCTGTGGGGCTCAGGACATCACTCCATGGATGGGTGGGGGGCTGGGGGCTCCTGCAGACACGCCTTCCCCGACCTCCCTGCCTTCTCTCAGCTCCCTGGGGCCTTGGCCACCATTTGGTTTGGGCGTCCTCAGTCTGTGTGGGCTGGGAGGCCCTGAGGGCATCTCCCTGTGGGCTCCTCTCCTTGGGCTGCAGGAAGAAGGGGTGACCCTCTGGCCCACATGAGCCTCACTCTGGCCCGGCCAGCCCATTGCTAGTGTCCCGCTGGGGCAGGATTTGAGGGGCATGATGGCGGCTTCCTCTGAGCTCCAGGCTGGACAAGGCTGCACAGGGAGCTGGGCGCTCTGGGCCAGAGGAGAGCCCTGGTCCCGGGGGGCCACCCAGGCACGGTGTCACACAGCCCTCTAGCCTACCCCAGAGTGTCCTGCCTGCCCCTGAGCGGCCCTCCGGCCTCTCGTCCCTCCGTGGGTGCAGAGCTTCACAGGAGGCTGGGAGCCTGGGGTGAAGTGCAGGGCTGGGCGTGTCTTCAAAGCCTGCGCTCCTCCACAGCCTCTGGCTGTGATGATGGCGGCTCCGACGGCTTCTTTCCCACCTATAGGGCCTTTTTCAAGCTTCAGAGCCAGCCTGTTAGCTCCTGGAGAGGCTCAGCCTCTGCTGGATGTAGCCAGGGTGGGGTAGGGGAAGAGGAGGTATGTCCTCAGGGACAGTACTGGCGGCCACTCGCCACTGAGACTGAACCTGTGACCCCAGGGCCGATGGCAGCTGGCTGGTGGGTGTCGCTCCCTGGGAAGGAGTGGAGGTCTGTGGACTGCCACCTCTGTGACCTCCTCCCTGGCCGCCTCCGTGACCCCCTCCCTGGCTCTGCTGAGTGGCCACTTTCCTAGGAGCTCATCCAGTCCTTGCTGCACAGGTGGGGAAACTGAGGCTCAGACTCACCCACAGCTGCGCAGCACGTGGGTGAGGGGCTGGGTCCCTCCTGGGTCCCTCTTTCTGGCAGGGCTCACACGGCTCTGATTTTGGGCTGCCGATCCCCGCCTGGAGACCCACCAGGGTGGAGCCGGCCCTGGTCCCGCAAGCCCAGCGCCTCCACAGGGCTCTTCAAGAGGCCACAGAGCCTCTAGTCTCCTCTTTGTTCTGCCCAGCTCGAGCCCGCAGCAGCTCTCTCCATGGCTGGATGCGTCCTGAAATCCTCTCTCCATTAAAAATAAATGCCCCATTTTATCTGCCTGCAATGGCCTGCTCTCTGATTGTCTTTTCCGTGCTGCTGTGTATGGAGAACTGTAAAATCAGAATACAACGATTAGTCCCCTGTATCTGCGTGGACCTGATTTTTATTAAAAATACCCTGTGCTCCAGCTGCCGTGTAAATTTCAGTGAGGTTGAAAAGTCTCCAGCTGGATTAGCCGGGAAGGAGAGCGCGTTGGGTGGGACACAGGCTCGCTCTGGAGCTCTGGGGTGGGTGCGGTGGGTTAGGAACTGGCAAAGTCACGCTGGGGCGGCCCTGTGCCCTGGGCAGCTGCAGGGAAACTGGTTTCTATGGCTCGGTGGCAGCTGCCTCTTGCTCCCGGCCTGGGCTCCCTGGCTCTGGGATGGACTCCTGGTGGGTCTGATGAGAGGAGCTCGGGGTCTCAGCAGTCCTGGCCGGTTGCTCCTGGCGTCACCCTGTGCAGATGCAGGCTTGAGTCCAGCTGCTGTGGCCGTGGGCCATGGGACCCTTCCGAGGGGCAGTGTGCCCCTGCACAGAGGAGTCGAAGGGGTGCTGAGGGGAGGCAGGGAGCGGAGTCTGGTGGTGGTTTCTGCCTTCCAAGGAGGGCATACCCCACCCCTCTGAGGCCTAGTGTGGCTCCTGCCCGTCCCTCCCCTAAAAGTGGCCACAAACACTCTGAGGGCTTCCTGGGGGCCGTCAAGGCTTGGAGCTGCAGCAGAATGAGCTTTTCTGACATTCAGTGGAGCCAGGACACGCCCCAGGCCCTCACACTCCAGGCAGATGAAGGAGAGGCCCATGGCCCCTTCCTCCCAGCCTGAGCCCTGCCTGGCGTGTTGTGTGGAGACAGGAGATGCCTCGGAGGCACAGCCAGCATCGCAGGAGGGGGGCTCCGGCCTGCAGGGGTGCAGCGAGGCTGAGGTCAGAGGCATGCCTTTGGTGGGCTGTGGGTCCTGGGCGCCGACATGGCTGGGTTGTAGGGGGTCTCAAAAGTCCAGCTTTGCACCCTGGCCTCTGAGTTGGGCTGACCTCCCAAAGTGGGCCTTTCAGAAGGAGGAAGGCAGGAGGCTGTCCGATGGTGGCTGCAAGGCTGGTGATGGCACCGCTGGTGGGGGTGGGGGGTTCAGGAACGCATGTGAGTACTGGGGCTTAGGGAGCAGCTGGACAGAGGCGGCTCCTCCTCTTGGGGATCCCCTCACTGCAAAGGGGTGTTGGCCAAATCCACAGGTGCCACAGAGCTGTGGACAGACAGCGGCCGTGGGGTGCCCCGCCTCCGGACGTGGGACCTGCGGCAGCTCCAGCCCCTCCAGCCTCCTGTGCGGCATCCCAGCGGCCCTGGCTTTCCTGAGGGCTCTGGGCGCTGCATTCTGGAGGCCTTGACCCTCGTGCTTCTGGGAGTGTTTGGCTCACAACGGGGGTCCCAGGCTGAGGACTGGAGGGGCTGCACTGAGGGAAGGGCCCCTTCCTGGAGTGGGTGGGCAGGGGCAAAGGGGCCTGTTACCCCTGGCACCCCAGAGTGGCCAGGCCCTCGCCGGCCTCCATGTGAGCACCTTCCTCAAAAGGTGGTTGCAGAGAATTCCAAGTGCCGCACGTGGAGGGGACAGGACCGTGGACTCTCCCCTCCGTCCCCCTCCACCAGCCCCAGTGCCGACCCCCAGTTCCTTCTCTCCTCTCCAGCACCTGCACACCCACACCTGGGGGCTTTGGAGCAAATCCCTGGCGTTGGATTCACGTGTCTGTAAATATTGCTAAACAATAAGGCTGCCTTGAAAAGTAGCTGCCGCATGACCGTGAAAAGCACTGTCTTCACGTCCCTGCGCTCCGCTGCGGTCCGCTTCTCCCTGGGCGTCCTGTCTGTTTCTGCAGGGTTGCACCCGTCGGTCTTTTCACCTGTGTGGTTTGTTTTGCAGAGGCTGCTGTTTGTCCCAGGGCGTGCCCAGGGTCTGTGCTGGTGGCGCTGCTCCCGCTGTCCTCGGCCCCCAGCATGGCCTGGCACTGGTAGGTGCCACTAGAGGTGGGACCCACGGAGGTGCTGCTGTGCCCCTCCCGGATGTGTGCCCAGCTGCTGGTCTCTCGTTTCTGGCTGTCAGCAGCGTGGGCTCCCCTGCCTGGCAGTGGCCGGCAGGTTGTTCCTGCCCCTTCCTCGTTGGGTCCTCTGCTGATGTGGCTTCTGCAGTGAGATGCTTTCTGAGGAGGCCACGCGGAGGAGGGACTGGCACCCCCTAAGAGGGCT
Source organism: Cheracebus regulus (assembly GCA_963574635.1). NCBI lineage: Eukaryota > Metazoa > Chordata > Mammalia > Primates > Pitheciidae > Cheracebus > Cheracebus regulus. Next base: position 56,549 of record CAUYQU010077098.1, read on the forward strand.
TCCTTGAGTTTTGTGCCAGGTGCCTCCCGTGGTCTGGCCCTGCCCGCCACCCGAGTCCAGACTCCTGAAGTCCGCATGGCAGCAGGCTGGCTTCTTCAGTCTGTCTCCCACCGGGTGGGCACCTCGGCCAGTGGCTTGACTGGGTGCTTCTACAACATGTGCGATGCCACCTGCCTCATTGCCAGATGTCGTGGGTTAGATGGCCCAGATTTGGCGGAGGCGAGTGGCGAGCATTTGGTGAGGGGTGGGCGAGAGGTTTCCTTTCCCGCGCTCTGTCCTTCCTGCCCCCTTCACTCCCTTGTCCTCCCCTCCCCAGCCTTCCGTCTGGTCCTGTCCCCCTGGTTCCCCAAGGGAGGTTACCCAGGGACAGCTGTCTGGGGTCCAGGCCTGGGGAGCAGAAACCCTTTGGGCAATTTGAGACTTTCCCTGGCCAGGCGCAGCTCCCTGGGATGTCCCTGATCATGGCACCTGCTTCTGCAGGACGCACAGGGACATAAAAACCGATTCCCCACAGAGGCAGGCCTTTAATGGACACTTCACTTTTATGAACAGGTTTATTACAAGGCAGATTTCCTGCAGCCCATTCCCTGCCACGTGGAGAGGTCGGGCAGCAGCAGGGCCAGCGCAGGAGGTGAACGGCGGCCGCCTAGGCATGGACGCTGCTCACTGGAGCCCTGCCCACCTCCTGCCCTGGGTCTCGCCCAGCTCCTGTCCACTTCCTGCCCTAGACTCTGACCTGCCGGGGCCATCAGGTCCGTCTTCAGCAGTGACAGGCTGCGGGACACCGGCTAGGACAGGCCGGGGGGACTGGGGTGCTCGCCCAGGGAAGGGAGACGTGCGGAGGCCAGCTCTGCACTGAGAATGAGGGGTAGGGTGGCCCAGATGCCTGCAAAGCCGCCGCAGGATCAGCGCCGCTGAGTCACTCCAAGTGAAAATCGAAGGCAAGCCGATTGCTAAGGGAGGCGGGAGGAAGGAGGTGTCCAGGGAGGTGGTCTGGGCACCGTGTCGAGGGCCTGCGACTGTCCCAGGGAGTTCGTGTGCAGCCGCCTGTGCAGCGTGACCAATCGTTTTCCTGGGAGAACGGATAACAAATGCAAACAATGCGTTCTCTATGCATTCTAACAACCAGGGTGGGGTGGCAGTGAAAACCCAAATCTCTATCCAGTGCAACCTCAGAGTGTCTTTGAGGTTTTACTTTCCAAGATAAAGACTCACTTAAGCCTTTCCCCCGCTGTATTCTGTGACGCGCCGAGGCTGGCTGCACCTGGTGGCAGTCACAAGCCACCTCCCAGCGGCAGCGACCCCACGCGCCTCTGGCCCCACACCACTTCTAAGGCCTCCAGGGCAGCTGCTGAGCTCCCCTCCCTGGGGACGACTGAGTGTTGGCTTCCATCAACTTGTGTCCCTGTTCCAGGGTTTTTGAAACAGGGACAGAGATGTAGGCGGAGAGCTGAGCACTGCCAGCTGAACTCGGCTTCCCAGGGTGACGCGGAACTTCTCCCATTCCATGGGCCAAGCCAAGTCCAATCCCTGTTCCTGACTTTGCGGGGCAGGCAGGAGGCCAGGTCCAGGAGCTGGGGAGCTGCGGGTTATACATGTCCACTTCACTCGCTACAAGAGGCTTTCTTTGGTTGTGTTGTCAGTAACAATTATTCCTGGGAGCATTGATTAGGAACACCTTCAACTTTGCACTACACAAAACCCAACTTAACATGGTTTGGCAAATGAGTTTTCTATTTCTGGAAAACTCAAGAAGTCTGGAGGGCAGCAGGCAGCCCAGAATTGATGTGGGGTTCATGGTGCTAGTAGGGACTCAGGTACTTTCTGTCTTTCTGTTTTCTCATCCACAATGTAGCTTTTGTCTTTCTGATTTTAGCTTCATGGTTGCAAGATGGCTGCTTCACCTCCAGCATCACATCCGTGTTCTGGGCAGGAGGAAGGGGCAGGACTAAAGACAGTAGAGAGTGAAAGAGGGACGCAAGACTGATGGCTGAGTCTTCTTTTTCTGTTGTACTTCCTGGGGTGCCCATCCAGTACTGCTCCTCACATCACGGTGGCCCAGAACTGCTGCATGGTCATTCCTGGCTGCAAGGGGTCCCAAGACACATTTACATTCAGGAAGATTCACTGCTGCCTGGGCAGAGTCAGGGGCTGCAGGTCCTGCCCCCAGAAGCCCGGGAGGTAACGGGGAGGCCGTCGCAGGGCTCCCCCAGGTCAGGACACCCTGCTTCACTGTCATCTCTAAGGAGAGGAAACGCAATTCCTCTTTCTCTCAGTTCACTTCTTTTAACGTAAAAGAGCTTGGGCCTCGTCCCCAGCACTGTAGGCGCTCCCAGCGGGAGAGGATGCCCGCGGAGCTTCCTTCTGTGGGTTTGCAGGGGTGCGGCCCGTGTTTGGACATGTCTGCCCGTGTAGTCGGAGGCAGGCCTGACCAGCCTGCATGCTGTGCTGGACACGCCTGGCTTCTTGGGTCCTTTTCATGAAATCTGCTGTTCTTGGGGTCCTGTTGTCCATGTCCCCCTGCTTTTGGGGGCCACCCAGCAGAATTTTGGGCTTGACGAGTATTGATCTATGCCCATGGCCCAGTGAGTCCTTGTGTTTTAGGGGAGAGGACAGTGCCAGGATTGCACTGTGACGGGGAGAAGGTGGTCTGGGCGCCTGAGGGGGACAGGGCTGGGCCTCCTCCCCACTGGACGGCACCATCCACCTGCCCGACTCCCCGGGACCAAAGGCTGTGGGGACAAGAGTCAAGCTGGGGCCGGGAGAGGGAGGCGGTGCGCTAGCCTCTGTAATTAACACGAGCTGAGCGCTGGGTGATGAGTTTTTTTATTAAAATAATGATGCCTTCCAGGCAATCAGGGAGAATTGCATGAAACTCAGCAGTTTTCACTGCTTATTTATGGTAACTTCAAGCAGTGGACAGTCTCATTACCATCTGTAAATACCCAGGGTCGTGTCCTTGATGGTGAAATATTGCCTTCCTGGATGGGGAGGCGTGGTTGCCCGACTCCTCGGAGACTGGAAAGCCTCTGGGCCAGATTGCCACGCACTTTGGACACACGCTTTGGACAGGCATTTGACAACCTCGTCTGTGGAACCTCCAGGGGGCAGAAGGCGTGGAAGACGTCTGAGGGACTCTGAGGGACAGGAGGGACAGACCAGAGACCACTGGGGCTGTGTGGGAGCTGGGCTGGGCCGCGTCCTGTGCAGCCAGGCCCTCACACCCAGGACTCGGCATGGGGAGCGTCTGTGTTGCTGGCTTGCTGCGGTGGGAAGAGGGCTTTGGCCCCCTGGTCGTCTGCACTCTTCTAGCTGCTCACAGGGGCTCACGTGGGTTTGGGATGAGACCAGGTCATCCCATGACACCCTTCTTCCCCTCTGAAGCGAGCTGCTGCGGCAGGGGTGGTGTTCTGTGGGGCCTCTGCTGGTGAATAAGACATTTGGAGAGATGGGCTGGGGCCAGGGGCTAGAAAGAACACATTGCTGTCCACCCAATGTAACCAATCTGCACCGGGCAGGTGACAGTGTCCCCGGGTGGTACGTCATAGCCACCTTGCCCCTGCTCCGGCTCTGCTGGCTGGGGTGTCTTGTCACCTGGTCATTCATGGCCTCCCTATCTGGGTCTTCCTGAGGGGTCACCTGGAGGCAGGTGTGTGGACAGCCGGCGTCTGTTCCAGCAAGCCTTTCCACCAACTGCTTCTTACCTGTCGCCGACTCTGTCTTCCTCATGGCCAGCCTCTGGCCACACCTGGGGGCCCCCAGGACTGCGGTCACTCCTGCCTCCTGGAAATGTGACTGTCAGCGTGCTGGGCTCAGGCCTGGCTGCGGGATGATGCCTCTTGCCACCAGCCTCCGGACCACCCACTAGCCAGCCTGGGAGCCACAGATGAGGCTGCCGGTGGAGCCATGGGTGCCTGAGGACCTGTGGGTGCTTGGGCCTGGCTGGCACATGTGGCACTCACCTGGTGAGGGAGGAGCATCCTGGGCGTGGCCTAGCTCGAGGGCTCCGTGCCTCAGGACAGCCGGTTCACCTGGGTAGCTGGGCCACCTTGTCATTTGGGGTCCCACAGTCAGGTGTCCACAGCCCCCCTTGCCCAACATGAGCAGGAGTTGTTTCTCACGAGAGGCTCTTATGCGCCTGGAGGGCTCTCTCCTGGGACTCTCCCCCGACAGCCGCCTGCCCGGAATTCCCATCGGCCCAGCCCTTGGGGATCCACCCCGGTCATCAGGGGTGGAAGGGCGGCCTGGTCTTGCTTAGTCCCCTCTCCCCCGCCTGCTGCTCCCTCCCTCGTGGCTGCGTCAGGAGCCATGCTACCCAGTGGGGGTGTCTCCCACCTCTGGCGGGCAAGGTGCCCTGCGCCCCATTCTCTGGTTCTATGGTGTGAGCCCCTGCACAGGCCAGCGTGGAGCCCAGGTGGTCCTGCAGCCATCACTCCTGTGGACCAAACTCTGGCATGGAGAGGGGTGCTGCTGTGCCCCTGAGAGCAGGTGGTGGATCCCCCGGCCTCCCGCCAGCCCCAGGGTTTGAGGGCTCCCGGCTTCCTGGAAGGGAATGAAAGCCAGGTGCCGGGCTGACGCCCCATGAGGACTGTGCATCTGGATCGGCAGCTGCCGCTGGGTGCAGCTCCGAGCTGTGTCGCGATGCCATTGTGGTAGAGGCTGTGCTTGCGGGTAGAGAGAGAAGTGACTGCATTTCCAAATCTTCGGGGCGCGGCCCATATCTCTAACTCCTCAAGGAATGTGCCTGAGCTTTGGGGTTTGGCAGGAGGAAGAGTACTGGGTCTCACCGTGTTCCTCCTTGGTCCTGGGTCAGGGACCGAGGTGGGAATTCCATGAGGTGCTTTTCCAGCTACGCTGTCCGGAGCTTGAGGAAGACATGACGGTGGGGCTACGGGCCCTCCGGTGCCCCTGAGGAGACAGAGCTGCCCCTCTCCCCAGGTCCCCTGCGCTCCCTCTCTGGCTTGGGGATGACAGTGTTATTCAAGCCCGCCAACTTCTAGGGGGTCTACTCTTTCTGGACACTGCCTTGACTCACAGATGCTCCGAGGCTGACCTTGCAAAGGGTGACTGCGGGGGTCAGCCCGGGGGGATCTCAATGTGTGCGCTCTCTCTGACCCCCCAGTTCTCCCCTCCATCCGATCCCCAGGCCTTGCTGTGCTTCCCGCAGCTCCGCGTCCCCATGCAGGTCGGTCCAGGGCCCCTCTCCAGGCCATCGTGCGGAATTCCAGTGCTTCAGCTGCCCGAAGGTGGGGGGATATTCCAGGGAAGGCGGGCACCCGGGGTGGGCAGGGCACTGACGGGCGGCTCCCATGCCCCCTGCTGTGGAGTGTGGGTGGCCCTGGGTCCCTGCTATCTCAGTCACAGAGTTCACCTCCAGGGCAGGGCGGATGCCCGGGAGCCTCCTACCAGCCCCAGACGCTGCCTTTGAGGGAGCCACTTTGTCCCCCGCGCTTGCTCTGGGGTTCCTTATGGGGGCCTGACTGGTATTTCAGCTGCATCGGGCAATCCACCCAACCTCCCAGCCCCTATGTCCTCAGAGAGTGTCGCTGCTCCGAGAGGGTTCTGTCACTGAGCGGGAGCTTGCTGTGAGCGTCAGCGCCACCAGGGCTGAAATTATAGCCTGCCCGGACTGCCACTGAAGCAACCTCCCCAACTGTTCCCTTCCCTTTATTCCCCTCAGCGTGTGTGACAGCCCCCAGGGAGGGGGCCACTCCAGCTGGGAATCGCGGGCCTCGGGCGCTCACGCTGGCATGGAGGTGTGCGCCAGCCCGCGCCAGCTCCGGAATGAGTCAGAATAAATTAGCATGCTAACGAACGCGGGCACACACAGGAACCATCTGGAACAAGGGAGTTGTCATCCGGAGAGCCAAGTTTGTTTCAAAGCCATACTTAATGTTTCAGATTAGTTCATCCCCCCACCTCATAAGCAACCCGGGGGATGGCTTAGCACCACCCCATAGAGGGTGCGCTGAGGGCCAGGACGGCGTGGGACGCAGCACCCCCGGAGGGATTGCATCCTGACGTTCCCGCATCCCTTGGGCCATCAGTACAGCTAGGAAAGCGTAGCAGTGAGGCCCTCCTGAGGTGGGACAGGGCATGCGATCAGGGGTGAGCCCCCCAGGGATCATGGGGAAGACACTGTGTCCCTGTCAGGTGGGCTTCAAAGGGAGGGCAGTGGCCCCACATGGTCTCTAATTCCTCCAGGAACGTGCTGAGCTTTGAGGTTTGGCAGCAGGGAGATTGCAGGGTGAGGACAGGGGTCTCAATGGCAGACCCAGGTGCCCAGACACGCAAATGGAGGGACACACACACACACACTCGCAGGCACGCAGACAGACACACACACTCAAAGACACAGAAAGACACACATATGGTCATTCAGACACACACAGACACAGCACACAGAGACACACTTACACAGACACACATAGCACACAGAGAAACACACGCTCAAAGACAGACAGACACACACATGGTCATTCAGACACACACAGCACACAGAGACACAGACACACAAAGCACACAGAGAAACACACGCTCAAAGACACACAGACACACACGTGGTCATTCAGACACACACAGCACAGAGAGAGACACACACACACACAGCACACAGACACGCTCAAAGACAGACACATACGGTCATTCAGACACACACAGACACAGCACACAGAGATGCACAGGCACACAGAGACATTTGCTCACACACAGTCACACACAGACACACACATACACATGATCTCACACAGACACACACTGACACAGTCATACAGATACACAGACACACACAGGCACACAGAGACATTTGCTTATACACACAGTCACACTCATACACATGGTCTCACACAGACACACACTGGCAGACACAGTCATCAAAGACACACAGAGACACACGCACAGACACTGACAGTCACTCCTCTGCCTGAAGCCAGGCGCGTCTTACCGAAGCCTGCGCGACGCGGGGCCAGATGGAGCAGCCGCTGACCCACTTGACGGTGCTGCCGAGACGCCTGGGAACCTGCATTTTCAAATATCTGGCTCTCATTGGGCGTCTGCGTGCAAGATGAACCCATATTGGATCCTGCCTCGCACTGAGTCACCCTCACGGGGTTAACAATCGTCCAAGACAGGCGTCAGGCAGAATCATGGTGTGGCCCTGACCAGGGTGTGCTTCCTCCCACTTCCCTGCAGCTCCAATGCAGGGAGAGTCCCGCGGAGGCTGAGCACCTGCTCCCCATTCTGCCTCCAGAGAGTCTCTCTGGCCCTGGGTTTTTCAGGTCCTGAATTCTAGCAGCATGGCTGAGGCCAACAGGTCTGAAGACCCCCACCAAGGAACCAGTAAAGCACAGGAATGCAGGTTCTTCGCTCTCCTGTCTCAGGACTTCTCACTTCTCCACCATCAGCGGTTCCCACACTTCAGCCCGTCACCTGCCCAGACCCCTTAAGAACCCATCCCAAACGTCCTGGGCGGGTGGATTTGAGGGTGACCTACAATTACTGAAGTCTTTCTCTGCTGCCACCCCCTGCAATGCCCCGTCTCTGCGTATCGACTCACTGCACAGTGGGCTACAAACCTGCTAGGGTTACAATCTCGGCTGAGTCCCTCATCCGCTCCCAGCCTCAGTTTCCCCATTTGATTAGGGGTGGTGGGCAGGAGCTCCCAGAGCTGGGACTGGGTTCAAGGCAAGAGTGCGGGAGCACGTGGCTCCCAGGACCAACGGGAGGGAGGAGGTCATGGGCTTCTTTGAGGGGCGAGTGGAGAAGGTCTCGTTTAGCGGCCTGCGCTGGTGTCCCTCCTGTGACTAGAGAAGGTCTCGTTTAGTGGCCTGCGCTGGTGTCCCTCCTGTGACTGGAGAAGGTCTCGTTTAGCCGTCTGCGCTGGTGTCCCTCCTGTGACTGGAGAAGGTCTCGTTTAGCCGTCTGCGCTGGTGTCCCTCCTGTGACTAGAGAAGGTCTTGTTTAGCCGTCTGCGCTGGTGTCCCTCCTGTGACTGGAGAAGGTCTCGTTTAGTGGCCTGCGCTGGTGTCCCTCCTGTGACTGGAGAAGGTCTCGTTTAGCCGTCTGCGCTGGTGTCCCTCCTGTGACTGGAGAAGGTCTCGTTTAGCGGCCTGCGCTGGTGTCCCTCCTGTGACTGGAGAAGGTCTCGTTTAGCCGTCTGCGCTGGTGTCCCTCCCTTGACTAGAGAAGGTCTCATTTAGCCGTCTGCGCTGGTGTCCCTCCTGTGACTGGAGAAGGTCTCGTTTAGCCGTCTGCGCTGGTGTCCCTCCTGTGACTGGAGAAGGTCTCATTTAGCCGTCTGGGCTGGTGTCCCTTCTGTGGGAGCAGCTTGACTCCAGGGGCCTGGTGGAAGATGTGCAAGGTTTTGCCTTTCTGAGCTCAAGCTTTTCCCACCTCCTGAGACTGCAGTAGTTTGGGCTCTTGGAGGAGTGTTGGCATAGGATGTAACCGGGCATTGGCGTTTGTGTTGACTCAGGAGAAGAGAGTGGCGGCGGGAGCCCAGGAAGGGGTGAACAGCCTCTGCTGGGGCTGGGGGCCTCCAGCCAGAGTGGGCACAGGGTGCAACCCCCCAGGGATGCCAGAACCCTGAGAGGCACCTGGCTGGCTTCTTACAGGACCGAGCACGGGGCCTTAGCCAGCACGACACAGGACGGTGGGGCTCAGTGACGCCTGGCTCATTCTCACCACGTCCTTGTCGCGTTCTTACCGCACTGCGACTGTGGACCTGGGTGTTTACTCTTGACCCCTTCAATACGGGCATTCACTTTGATGGAAAAGCATCTGAGTTGCAGGGCACACCAATCCTCCTGCAGGCAAATCTGAGGAAGGTCTGGCTATTTGGGTCAGGAGGCTGCAGGGAAGCGCACGCTAGCTCCTAGGATGACCCGAGGTGAGGCGTTTCCTCGGGCTGGAGACCGGGCGCTAGGGCGAAGGGAGAGCAGCTCTGAGCTGGCTTTGCCTCTAGGGGAAGGGACTGTTTCTCACACGCCATCACTCTGATGGCCCAGGACAGTCTCTGCTGTGCCTCCCTTCCTCGCGGCCCCATGGAGGGCTGGGCAGGTGGGGAGGGAGGGCTGAGAGGTCCCTGTGCACCCCTCAAGCTGTGTCCTGACAGTCACTGTTGCAGGATGCAAACCTTCTCCCATTCATGCAAAACAATCTCACCATTCTAATAAAAAATGGGCACGATTAAACAAAGTGTGCCTTTATGTAGCTTCCTCCTTGGGGCGAACATTTGCCTTTTGGTTGCTGATTTCCAGCTGTATTTCTTACGGTCTCTGCTCTGTGGATTTGGATGGTAAGTTATTCCCTGCTTAAACGTTAATGCTTGCTGCGCCCTCACTGGGTCTTGGATTGCTCTTCGGAATCAAGCTCCTGTCTCTTTTAGCACTTTTTGGCTTTATCTGATACTCTCGTCACCAACTGCCTTTCTTACTGTTTGTGCTTGCCTAACATATCTTTGCTTTCCTCTTCTTTTTAAGATTTTATTTTAGGGTGCCCTGTGTAAGGAGTGCATATCTGGATTGTTTTCTTTAAATAGAGTGTTTACTGTCCAAACAGACGTGTTTGTGGATGCGTCTGTTATTTATGCTTTGTTATTCCTTTTCTTTCCCTATCTTGGCTTTGTGAGCTGTTTTCTTTACTATTTTATTTTTTCTCTAGTGTTTTGGAAGGCCTAGTTCTTATCTGTTTTCTCTTGGTGGTAAATTCTAACTTTAAAATGGATTTTTGAAAACAGCTTTATTGGGGTGTAATTGACACACAATTAGAGACACATATTAAAGATGGACGATTTAATACGTTTTGACATATGTATACATTTGTGAAGCATCACTGCAGTCAGGATGTACAAACCCCTCTCCCTAAAGCCTCTTCATGGCTTTTCAACCCCCTCCCCGTCCTCCCTATCTCCTGGCGCTTCTCTCCCCAGGCAACCACGGACCTGCTTTCTGTCACTATGGATTAGTTTGCGTGTTCAAGAATTTTATACACATAGAGTCATGAGATATGCACTCCCTTTTTGTCTGCTTTTTTTTTCACTCTGAATAATTATTCTGAGATTTCTCCATGTTGTCTTACGTGTCAGCAGTTCACTCTTCTGTTGCTGAGTATGCCCTGCTGTGTGGATAGAGGAACAATTTCTCTCTTCATCTGTGGGTGGGCATTTTAGTTGTTTATAGGTTTGGACAATTGCAATGAAGTTGACATAACATCAATGTACAGGTATTTGTATAGAAAAACCTTCTCCCTTTTGGGTAAAAATACCTCCAAGTGGAATGGCTGCGCCGTGTGGTAGTTGCATGTTTAACTTAAAACCTGCCGAACAATTTTCCACAGTTCTTGCACTGTTTCACATTCTTCCCAGCAGTGAATGAGAGCCTGAGTCCCGTCCGGTCACATTCTCACCAGCACCCAGTGGGCAGCCGCTTTGGCCCCTCTAAGCAGCGTGCAGCTGCATGTCACTGTAGTTTTAATTTGCATTTTTGTAATGGAAAAATAAGTTGAGAATCCTCCTCATTGGCCACTCAGATATCTTTGGTTAAATATCTGTTCAAATCTGTGGCCTTCCCTGCCTCATAAATCAAATTGGGACAAATAGAATGTCGTAGATCATATCCACATTCATATTAAGTAAAAATGGGCTATACGCCCAAATTAAAGACAAGGATTTTAACCTTGGATAAAAAAGCAAGGCCCAACTATATGCTGCCTACAAGAAACAAATATTAACTGTAAACACACATATACGTTTAAAGTGAAGGGATGAGAAGATTTGTACTTTACTAACATTGGTTAAAAGAAAATTGGTATTGTGCTGGGCGTGGTGGCTCACACCTGTAATCCCGGCACCTTGGGAGGCTGAGGTGGGTGGATTTCCTGAGGTCAGGAGTTCGAGACCAGTCTGGCCAACATGGTGAAATCCCCGTCTCTACTAAAACTATAAAAAAATTGGCTGGGCGTGGTGGCGTGTGCGTGTAATCCCAGCTACTCAGGAGGCTGAGGCAGGGAATTGCTTGAACCAGGGAAGTGGAAGTTGCAGTGAGGTGAGATCAAAACACTGCACTCCAGCCTGGGCGACAGAGCAAGACTCCATCACCAAAAAAAAAAAAAAAAAAAGAAGTAGAAGATTAAGTGCTAGGCTCTAAAGCAGGAGAACATTTGATGGCATAGTAGTGTAATATTGGGGTACAGGGGTTCCCTCAGCTTCCGAGAGGACGTTTCTCCAGGTTCTTGGTCTC
>CAUYQU010077099.1:0-10833 GCA_963574635.1 Cheracebus regulus
CAAAAGTATGACGAATTGCAGGGTCTTTATTGCCGGCGACCACGGAGGACTCATGTCTCTCCAACCCGTGGCCCCGAGTTGAGGGAGAACTGGGCTTTTATGCTAAACAACACTTTTGGGGGGCTGGGGATTTTCCGGGGGGGGGAGACTGGGGATCTTTGCAAGCAGGCAGTTTGTACAGAGCCAAGGTCAGCAGTTAGAGACAGTGAAAACTCCCAATATCAGTAAGCAAGCAGTTTGTTCAGAAGCCAAGGCCAGCAGCTAGAGACAAGGGGCTTTCTTCTCAGGGTCCCTGCGACCCTGAGCGGCGGGTTCTCGGATTCCATTGAAATGAGGCTGGTGTCTGCACCTGGCGTTGGCCTGATTAATCGTAGTGCCTTATCACGTAGCCTGCGAGCCTACACGTAGCCTGTGAGCCTGAGAAGCCATTACATTTTAAGCCTGGCTGAAGCCATTTTCCTTGCCACATCACACTTCCTTCCTTCCTTCCTTCTTCCTTCCTTCTTTCCTTCCTGAAGGAGTTTCACTCTTGTTGCCCAGGCTGGAGTGCAATGAAACAATCTCAGTTCACCGAAACCTCCACCTCCCGGGTCAAGAAATTCTCCTGCCTCAGCCTCTCTCCGAAGTAGCTGGGATTACAGGCATGAGCTACTATGCCCAGCTAATTTTGTATTTTAGCAGAGATGGAGTTTCTCCATGTTGGTCAGGCTGGTCTCGAACTCCTGACCTCAGGTGAGCCACCCACCTGGGTCTCCTAAAGTACTGGGATCATAGACATGAGCCATCATGCCCAGCCCATGCTGGCGGGGGGGTCTTTCTATATGCAAACACATACATACATGCATACACACATATAACATATATGATAAAATACGTTATCAGTTCATACTGCTTCCAATCCAAATTTAGAACTACCAGATAGCTACGTGGTATCTATATTTCTTTTTTCCCCTGATGGCTCAGTTTCTAAAATTGACTGGGTCTAGACTGCGGTGGTCTCTTGCCACCTCCCAATATTGGAATGAGCAAAACTACTCCCAATTCCAGCTTTTCTCGAATTGTCCGTGGCATGTTTCAGTGACCACCTTATGGCTGTCTTAAAATCAGCAAAATGTATTGGGATGCTTCAGGTGGAGGCTCCAGCAGGGCTGGCAGCCCATGTTGTCTGAATGTGGCCTGAGGCTGAGTTTTTAATTTTTTATATCATTGTTGGCTGTCGGCTTTCGAGGGTTGGTATATACATATATATATACCAAAAAAGATATATATATATATATTTCGAGACAGTCTTGTTGTGTCACCCAGGCGGCTAAGTTCAGGGGTGCAATCTCGGCTCACTGCACCCTCCTCCTCCCAGGCTCAAGTAACCCTCCTGTCTCAGCCTCCCAAGTAGTTGGGACCACAGGGGCGTGCCATCATGCCCAGCTAATTTTCATAATTTTTTTTTTTGTAGAGACAAGATCTCACTATGTTGCCCAAGCTGGTCTCAAGCAGTTGTCCCACCTCAGCCTCCCAAAGTGCTGGGATTATAGGCATGAGTCACCTTACCCAATTGACTTTTGAGTTTTATGACCTACTTTTTTTTCTTTTCTTTTTTTTTCCCTTTTTCCTTTTTTTTTTTTTTTTTGAGATGGAGTCTCGCTGTGTCACCAGGCTGGAGTGCAGTGGCACGATCTTGATTCACTACAACCTCTGCCTCCTGGGTTCAAGTGATTGTCTTGCCTCAGCCCCCCGAGTAGCTGGGATTACAGGCATGCGTCATCATTGTGGCTAATTATTTTTATTTTTAGTACAGATGGGGTTTCACTATGCTGGCCAGGCTGGTCTGGAACTCCTGACCTCAGGTGATCCGTCCACCTTGGCCTCCCAAAGTGCTGGGACTACAGGCGTGAGCTGCTGCACCCAGCCATATGTCCTACTTTTAAAAAAGGAATTCTTCAATCCAAGGTTAAAAAAATATTCCTTGAGGTTTTTCTTCATTTTTTTCATTTTAATTATGTATTCGTATATATATATTTTTTCATTTTTAATTACTTTTGGTTGGTTTGGAAATCTAGCAAAGGTAAGAAGGAATCTACCCATTTTCCTGGATGGGTAATCAGTTATGAGGAAGGATTTTGTTTTTTTTTAATTTGAGACAGACTTTCGCTTTTGTTGCCCAGGCTGGAGTGTGATGGCGCCATCTCAGCTCACTGCAACCTCTGCCTCCTGGGTTCGAGCAATTCTCCTGCCTCAGCCTCCCAAGTAGCTGGGATTACAGGCATGTGCCACCACGCCTGGCTAATTTTGTATGTTTAGTAGAGATGGGGTTTCACCATGTTGATCAGGCTGGTCTTGAACGCCTGACCTCAGGTGATCTGCCCACTTGGTCTTTGTCTCCCAAAGTGCTGGGATTATAGGCGTGGGCCACCACACCTGGCTAATTTTTGTAGTTTTAGTAGAGATGGGGTTTCACCATGTTGGCCAGGCTAGTCTCAAACCTGTGGCCTCAAGTCAGCCACCTGCCTCAGCCTCCCAAAGTGCCGGGATTACAGTCGTGAGCCACCGCACCCAACAGGAGGAAAGATTTTTATGGAAGACAGCAACACATTTGGCTGTTTTTGTGCTGAGAAGCAGAGTGCAGTAGAAAAACAGTAGATATTGGAAAAGGAGTCAAAAGCCATATGATTTACGGCCCACAACAAGGGTTCGGGCTTTCACTCTACGTGCAAAGAGAAGTCAACACAACATCTAATTTTTGTTAAAAAATATTTTTTTGTGCCAGGTGTGGTGGCTCACACCTGTAATCCCAGTACTCTGGCAGGCCAAGGCAGGAGGATCAATTGAGCCCAGGCGTTTGAGACCAGCCTGGGCAACATAGTGAGACCCCCGTCTCTGAAAAAAAGAAGGAGCAGCAGCTTGTGGTAGTGTAGAGTGGTATAGAGCAGCCTGTGGTAGTGTAGAAAGAGATAGCAGGGAGTTGCACTGGGCCAGCAGCCATGGAAAGAAACCTGCAGTTCACCGTAACAGGATAAGTGTGGCTGCGTGAGTAAGGAAATGATCCCTGTGCATCCAGGCAGACAGTTGTGCCATACGGCGTTACCTATATGGGAAGGTTGGCATTTAACACACGTGGAAATCACCATGCTACTTTCTTCTTCTATGAGTTTGACTATTTTAGATTCTACATATAAGTGAAATAATGCATTTGTGTTTCTGTGTCTTGTTTGTTTCACTTAGCCTAATGTCCTCCAGGTTCATCTATATTGTCGTGTGTGTCAGGATTTCCTTTTTTTTTAATTTTTGAGCTGGAGTCTTGCTCTGTCCCAGGCTGGAGTGTGGTGGCACGATCTCTACTCACTGCAGCCTCCGCCTCCTGGGTTCAAGCGATTCTCCTGCCTCTGCCTCCCGAGTAACTAGGACTACAGGTGCATACTGCCACATCCGGCTGTTTTGTATTTTTAGTAGAGATGGGGTTTCACCACGTTGGCAAGGATGGTCTTGATCTCCTGACCTCATGATCTGCCCACTTTGGTCTCCCAAGGTGCTGGAATCACAGGTGTGAGCCACTGTGCTGGGCCCTGGACTTCCTTTTTTTTTTTTTTTTTTTTAAAAAAGATAGAATTGTGTAATAAACACATTTGCTTTATCTGTTCATCTATCAACAGACATTCAGTTGTTTCTGTATCTTGGCCATGGTGAATGATGTTTCAGCGAACATGGGGTTGCAGGCGTCTCATAGAGTTTCATTTCCTCTGCATCTATAGCCAGAGGTGGAACTGGTGGATCAGAACGTAGCTCTAGTTATAATTTTTTAAGGAACCTCTATATTGTTTTCTATAATGATTGTACCGATTTACATTCTTTTGATAGTGGCCCTCCTAATGGGGGTGCAGTGATACTTCGTTGTGTTTTGGTTTATATTTTTCTTAAACCTAGAGATGTTTAGCACGTTTTTATATGCTTATTGCTCACTGCTCATTTGTGTATCTTCATTGGAGAATTGCCTATTCAAGTCCTTTGCCCATTTTAAAATCAGGTTATTTGGTTTTGTCATTGTTGTTGAGTTGTCAAAGTTCCATATAAATCCAGGAGATATTGGAAATCAGATCTATGATATGTAAGCATTTTTTTTCTATTCTGTAGATTGCCTTTTTACTCTGTTGTTTCCTTTGATTAGCCAAAGTTTTTAAGTTGGATGTAGTCCCATTTGTCTATTTTTGCTCTTCTTATCTGTGCTTTTGGTGTCATATTCAAGAAATCATTGCCACCTCCAACATCCTGAAGTTTTCCCCTTTTATTTTATAAAAAATTTTGGTCTCACATTTAGGTTTTTAATCAATTTTGAGTTAATTTTTATGTATGGTATAAGGCCAGGGTCCATATTCATCTCTTGCATGTGGAAATCCAGCTTCAGACACAGAGTTGCGTTACTGTCCTCCGGGAACCTCCCTTTCTCTTCCAAAGAACCAGGACGCCAGGGCCCTCCAGCTCACAGGGGCCCTCTCGTGGCGTCTGGGTGCCTAACAGCTTAGCCAGGACCCCGCCTCAAACGCGTGGAACTACACTTCCCAGAATGCCAGCGTCCTCCCGTGGACTCCATTTCCCAGAGGCCTCAGCGGCCGCTCCACCCCTCAGGGTCCCAAGCGCGCCGCGGAGCGTTCGCAGCTGATTGAGCGGCGCGGGGACTAAGGTAGCTTAGACGTCGCCGGGTCGTGAGGCTGCAGCCCGGTTGGGCGAGTTCGAGGCCTCAAGCCTGCGGAGTGCGGCTGGGGAGGTGCGTCCCAGGAGCGCTCGAGTCTGGGGAGGTAAGCGGCGGAGGCGGGCCGGGCCTGGAGAAGGTGGTGCCGGGCGCTGGGACGGCCTGTGGCCGCTACGGCTCCGGGAGCCTTTGTGGGTGCGGGCGGGCACCCCAGAGTCTGTTACCAGCCCCCGCGTCGGGCCCTGGACTCTCGTTTCCCACTGACCGCTCCCTCTCCGCTGCCGGTGCCCCCGCATCGGGGTCGCCGCCGCCCGCCGTGGACGCTGGGCCAGGCGTTTCCTCCCGGGTGCTCCCTGTGCGCGCCGTGTGGGCCTCGCGGACTCGGGACGCCGGGACTCCGAGCTCGGGGCGGACGCCGTCGGGCCCCGGTTTCCGTGTCCGTCCACATGATGGTCGCCCCTTCCGCCTCGGGACACCTAACGCTTTCCTCTTCAAAGCCGTTTTCTGTGGAACTCAGGAGATGATTCCTTGGGAGACAGAGGAACCGGGTGGAAAAAGGCTTGGGGTGGAGGGAAGTTCGTCCCCGGGGCCATCGTGTTGGGAGTCCCGGGCCAGCCTCGCAGGGGAGTGAAAGGGGCAGGTGCCCTGGCTGCCTCAGTTTCCTGAGCGGTGCAGTGGGTGCTGGCAGTGCCACCTGGCGCCGAGAGACTCAGCGGCTCGGAACGGGCCCTGGCCCTAGTGGGTTCAGCGGGTTGTTGCTGCCGCCGCGGATCCAGTGTGTGGTTCGAAAGCCGCGAGCCCACGAGATCTGGGCCTGGACGGGGCGGAGCCCAACGCTGCTCGTCTGCAAGCTCCTGGCGCCTCCCTCTGAGGACGCGCGGGGTCGGGTTTCAGAGCTGCGGATTCCAGGGCTGGCAAGCAGAGGGGGCTTCCTCCTGGCTTCCTTTCTTTTCTCAGGTCCGCCTTGTGGAGACTGCACTGCCCTCAGGGGAGAGCCTAGAAAGAGGACATGGCTGCTGGGCAGCGGGAAGCGAGGCCCCAGGTGAGCTCATTGCGTCCCAGATCTCAGTGAATAGATTTTCCCACTAAAAGTTTTTCACCCACGGCCATCTTCAGCCATTACGGAACCCAAGTCCTTTTCCCTTGGAGGAGCTGGTCCTTCCTTAGGAGTGGTGGATTCTGTAGGGAGAACCACCCACCCTCCCCATCCATGTCTAGTGGTTCTTTTTTCTTAATAAACGCTCTTTGTTTACTAATCTCAATCCATTGTGGGACTATTTTGACAAGTAAGATGCTACAAGTCTGTATGTCACCAGGGACAGAACAAACGTGCACCCCTTGGGAACAGTCCCTACCTTCTTCACTTACCCACATCTCCCTTCCTGTCCTTTGCAAGAATACTTTTTCTTTTCACTCCTGAGAATCTTGATAACACCACCCCTTCCCCAGGCTTCTCCAACGCTAATTTTTAGTTTTTTTCTCCCTCTTTGTAAATCATATTCTTTGCTTGTATCACTCTTCAAAACTGATGTAGACCATTTTCATTTTTTGTGTAGTGGGAATGAGAAGGCCACCTTTTCTAGGTGACAGAAGAATGAACAGAGTTGGAGAGGTCACTTGACTCCAAGGGCAGAGACAAGACCCCTCAGGTAGCCTCAGGAAGTGTTTCATGGGATATCAGCTGTACAGAGGCAGCGTATGTGGTGGTTAGGAAGTAGGGCTGTCAAGCCAGATGGCCATCGTTTTAATCCATCTCTTATGTTGCTGTTTGTGGGCCTTGGCCTTCACCTCTCTGTGCCTCACCTATAAAATGGGAATAACAACTGTGTCCACTTCCCAGCGTAGATGAGGGGCTCACGTGAGTTAGTGTATGGAAAACGTTTAGATCAGGGCTAGGCACATAGTTACTGCTCAGTATGTGGTGGTTGTGGTCGCTGAGTGACATTGTTAATACATTGATAATGTTGATATATAGAAACTGCTGTACAATGTGTTTAGGACCCAGATGATATTACCCTTTTTTCATTTTTTGTCTAACAATAATAATGTCCACTGAGTGTCTAGCATACCAGGGAACGGGCTGAGGGCTTTACATTTGTTTTCTCACTCTCATAATAGCACAACAATTAAAATTTTTGTTTTAAATGTGAGGAAACTGTTAAACTCAGAAAAGTTAAGTAACCTGAGCACATTTCAATTGTGTCGGGCTCTGAGTTCTCTCTGACCACCCAGTCGTTCCTCTGGCACGTCTTTCAGTGCGTGGACAGATCCAGCCACATGATACCAGAGCTCTTCGGCGGCATGGCATTATCTTTTAGACCAAGGGAACACAGTGGAGTTTGATCTGAGGTAGTGGACAGAATGAGCCATTATGCATTTGAGCTGCTCTTTGTCCTTCAAGGCATTCCTGTTCCCTTCCAACAGAGCCAAGCTGCTCTCCTGACCAGAACCTGCTGTATCCCTGTGTTTGAGTGAATCTCTGTGGCATCCTCCTGTCTGCTTTTGCTGCCCATGCTGTAGCATGTAGTACTGTGTAGACATGTGTGTAAAATTCAGTGAAGAGAATTCTAAGACCAGAGAAAGAACAGAGTTCACAGTTAGAAAACTGGAGTTAGAATCCTGCCACTGCCACTAGCAAAGCTCATGACCTGGGATCTTGGCTGCCCCTGGACCTTGTGTTCTCATCTCAGGGCCCTTTCCAGCCACACAGTTTTTCATTGCTCAGATTATTTCTTGCATTTTCTAGGCTGCCAGTCAGATTATGCATGCTTTCCTTAAAGAAACATCGTTTCTTATACTCTTACCCACTATACAAATAATTTGATACTCTTGCTCACCGTAAAAATATTGCAGGGTCATGGTGTAAATTTTAGAGGATAAAACATTTGCACATATATGTATGTAGTTGTATTGGTGTTTATGGATGTGTGTGTATATATAGATGTACATTGCATAATGATGTTTTGGTCAATGAAAGACCATAAATGTGGCAGTAGTCTCTTAGGATTAAAACGTAGCTGGGTGTGGTGGCTCATGCCTGTGATCCCAGCACTTTGGGAGGCTGAGGTGGGTGGATCACCTGAGGTCAGGAATTTGAGACCAGCCTGGCCAACAAGGTGAAACCCCGTCTCTACTGAAAATACAAAAATTAGCTGGATGTTGTGACAGGTGCCTGTAATCCCAGCTACTTGGGAGGCTGAGCAGGATAATAGCTAGGACCCAGGAGGCAGAGGTGCTGTGAACCGAGATTGCGCCATTCCACTCCAGTCTGGGCAACAGAGTGAGATGCCGTCTGAAAAAAAAAAAAAAAAAAAAACTGAAAAATTTGTCTCTTATTGACTTCATAGTCATGGTAACATTGTACTGCAAGGCTGTGCTCCTATTTTGTGATGATTTTGGTCTTAACAGGCCTACCGTGCAGCCTGCCAGTCCTATAAAAGTATACAACATATGCAGTTATGTACAGTTCATAATACTTGATAATATCTGACTGTTGCTGGTTTATGTATTTATTACACTATTCTTGATATTTTACAGTGTCTTCCTTTTGCGTATTTTTTTAAACATTAACTGTAACAGCCTCAGGCAGGTTCTTCGAGGGGTATCCAGAAGAAAGCTTTGTTCTCATAGGAGATGACAGCTGCATGTGTGTCATTGCCCCTGAAGACTTTCCAGTGGGACAGGACATAGAGGTGGAAGACAGTGGTGGTGTTGATGCTGACCCTGTGTAGGCCTAGACTAATGTGCGCATTTATGTCTTAGTTTTTAACAAGTTTTTAAAAGTAAAAATAAAAGTTTTTAAAATAAGAGAAAGCTTGTAGAATAAAGTTGTAAAGGAAGAAAATATTTATGTACAAAGATGTAAAGGAAGAAAATATTTATGTACAGCTATATGATGTGTTTAAGATAACTGTTACTACAAAGAAGTCAAAGTTTGAAAAAAATTAAAGAGTTTGTAAAGTAAAAGAGTTACGGTAAGCTAAGGGTAATTTGTTGTTGAAGAAAGAAAACTTTTAAAAAATAAATTTAGTGTAGCCTAAGTGTACAATGTTTAAAACGTCTACAGTCATGCACAGTAATGTCCTCAGTTTCCCATTCACTCACCACTCGGGCAACTTCCAGTCCTGCAAGCTCCATTCATGGCAAGTACTCTGTATAGGTATACCATTTCTTATCTTTTATACTATATTTTACCATGCCTTTTCTATGTTTAAGGATATTTATATACACAGACACTTAGCATTGTTTTACAGTTTCCTGTAGTATTAATTATGGTAACATGCTGTAGAGGTTTGTAGCCTAGGAGTAATAGGCTGTACCATATAGCCTGGGTATGTAGGTGGCCGTACCATCCAGGTTTGTCTCATATCCCATAATAAGGAAATGGCTTAACAATGCATTTCTCAGAATGTACCCCCATCGTTAATGCAACACATGAATGTATACTATGTATGTATTTCATATATAGAATAGAAAGTCACCCTTAACCCCACCATCTGGAGATAATCACTGTCATTCAGTTTATTGTATGTCTCAATAATTTTCTATGTACATAGAAATATTTTTTTGAAGGGGGACAAACTAAATAGTGATGTGTAACCTGCTTTTTGTGCTTAGCATTTTCATGGATGTCTTTTTATGTTAACAAATAGCAATTCCATCAGCTCTAATGATTGTGTAGTATTTGTATTAATGTGATAATAGTTAACATTTGAACCTTTAATGTGAGCCTGATACGGTTTTAAGTGCATTCTGTGGATTACCTTATTTATTAATTATGAGGTAGATTTTGAGAAGCAGTTTTAGAGTACGTTCAAATGGAGCACCTAGGACATCTGCCTGGATTAGAATCCCAGCTATACCACGGAACAGCTGTGTGACTTTAGACAAATTTCTTAGCCTCTCAATGACTTTATTTCTTTTAAAATGAGAACAGTAACTGTCTTCTTCATAGGGTAATTGTGAAGGTTAGATGAAGTATATACTAATGATTAATATAAAGCTCTAAAAATAGTATCTGTCCCATGTAAAGCATTCAGTAAAATAGAGCTATTCTGATTTTCATCATTACTGTCTTCAAGCTTGAATTAGCACACAGGTAGTGCCATAAGTTATTTAGCCTGTATCAGTGAATATGTAGGTTATTTCCAGTTTTTTTGTTACTAACACCATGATAAGTATCCTTGTGTTTGTATTTTTTGTGCACTGTTCCTTACAGTAATTGGTGAGTTAAAGATTATACACAGTTCTAAGTTTTTAAATATGTATTATCAAATTGCCAATGAAAGAGTAATTAACACTCCCACTAATGGCCTTAATCCCTCTACCCATCTTTTATAGTGGCAGGACAAGGCCTGGCTCTCACTGTGTGCTGCTCTGTATGTCTTTGTTACTGGCCTGTTGTTCATTAAATGAATGAACACCTGGAACCTTCAGAAGCTTGAATAGTATCAGAAGCATTTCTTGAGTAGCCTGTCTTCCCCACTGCTGCCCTCTGCACTCTGAGGGTGGTCCTGAGTGAGCTGGAACAGCTTGTCCTTACAGGTGTCACTAAAGTTCGAGGATGTGGCTGTGCTCTTTACCCGGGATGAGTGGAGGAAGCTGGCTCCTTCTCAGAGAATCTTGTACCGGGATGTGATGCTGGAGAACTACAGGAACCTGGTCTCACTGGGTAAGGAAATTTCCCCTTCTAGAAACAGAATTCAGAAATTGGGATATCTCGGGCCAGGCACCATGGCTCACGCCTATAAGCCCAGCACTTTGGGAGGTCGAGGTGGGCGGATCACGAGGTCAGGTGTTTGAGACCAGCCTGACCAACATAGTGAAACTCCGTCTCTACTAAAAATAGAAAAAGTAGCCAGGCACAGTGGCAGGCTTGTAATCCCAGCTTCTTGGGAGGCTGAGGCAGGAGAATCGCTTGAACCCGAGAGCTGGATGTTAGAGTACGCTGAGATCATCCCACTGCACTCCAGCCTGAGGGGCAGAGTGAGGCTTTGTCTCAAAAAAAAAAAAAAAAAAAAAAAAAAAAAAAAAAAAAATTTGAATATATAAGCAATACCTTCCCTGAAAAAAACATTTGGTTCACCAAAAAAAATGATATGATTTTTAGGTTTATAAAAAAAAGTTCAATATAAAAAAAAATTAAAAACAAA